>JAYEVK010000403.1:0-86497 GCA_036346275.1 Otatea glauca | reverse complement strand
TCGCCAGCCGCTACGTTCTTGGCGGCATCTCAGCTAAGAAGGAAGTGCTCGAACGGGTGGCTCCTGGTCGAATCGGGAACATTCCTATCCCGCAAGTGCATAAATGCTTCATAGCCAAAGTCCCAAATTTCCTTCGCGCCCCTCATAATAGGTAACGTCCGACCTACGCTCAACCAACCCTTGCGGTTTCTGTGAGCTACGATCAGCTTCTAGCTTCTATCACAATAGAGAATACGAAAACGGATTGGAGCTCATCAAACCTTCAGTTTGTTGTTTGCTAAGATCTTTTACAATAAGAAAAGGAAAAACATCTAATCCCTTCATATTTTCGTGGAGGATGCTCCCACAGAATCTGGGCTTGGGCGATCACCGGGCGTAAGGGCTCGACTTGAAGTTCGAGGCTATCGACCTCCTCACTGCTCGTTCTCGCGATCCCACCGCTTAACGATGGCGCAGGTCGATGCCATCGAGTAAGAGACTGTGTGGACGAGCGCCGCAGGAAGCTCCAAGCAGCGCCTCGCCACCGAAGCTCGATTTGCTCGCCAGCCAGCATGGCGAAGGAGCCAGGCCCGACGCCGCCCGAGCACTCGATCGCAGATGTCCCGGGCCGACTTGGGCGGGGTCCCCAACTCATGCCGTGTCGACTGCTCTCCTGGCCACCAAAGCCACCCGCCAAGGCCGCTGGCCCCACGCAGCTGGATTGCCGCGCGCGCGCCTCCACCGCTTCTCTCCGCGACTCACACACATGGCCGAGGTTCTTCTCGCAGCTCGCAGACGGATAGCATCGTAAGGCGCGCCAACGAGCCACGATTGCAAAGTCGACAGGAGTTCGCCACTTACCGGCCGCGGAGCTCGGCCGAGCGCGAAGCTCCTCCTCGGCCTTGGCTAGCTCCTCCCGAGCGGCGCCACGCCGGATTCCGCCGCCTCGCCCCCGGTCCGATCCGCCGCTTGGAAGGCGGGTCGCCCGATCACAGGGTCCTTCAAGGCGGCGACGCAGGCGCATCCTTAGCGCCATCGGCCGCCGCCTAAAAGGGACTCAAGTTCGACACCCCGCTGCCGCTGGCGACTAGTTCGCCAAGGCCATCAAGCAGACTCGGGTGGCCCGACCAGCTCCGGGCAGCCTCCTCCCGCCTCCGCCATGAACCAAGGCCTCCTCGAAGGCCGAGCAGCTCGTGACGCAGCCTTATCACGCCTTCCTTAGCGACTCAACTTCCGCCTTGCAAACCCTGCAGGAACAGAGACTTCTCTCCGACCGGGCCCGGAAGCGCTGCAGCATGGCACTCTATTAGCTCGTGATGAATCGCTGTGTTACAAGGGCCATGTTTTGCCAACATACCGTACAACCGAGAATCTCCTCGTTGATCGCGCCCCAAGACTACCGAATAATCGAGCACGAGAGCAAGACCTCCTCGGATCCGCTTGTTTTGCTATGCGACGCTCGACGCCGTTCCCGGTAAAGCCTCCCACTCATTGCGCCCACCGGTCGCTCCAAAGTGAGGGATGGTCCGCCGGCCCGTCGCTTCGACCAGATCAACGCAGTAAGGGCGGCCGAAAGGCACTACCTGGTCGACACCAGCAGCTTGCGCCCACAGAGGCCACTCGGGCGCCTCGCGGCCTGGGGATCAACTCCGACGCCTGATCGCCCCGCCGACGGCTTCCCGGGCGGGCGTTATCATTGCCTCAGAGGTCGGACCGCGATGTGCCGGTGGCTCTCGGCAGGCGGGCGGAGCTCTCCCGACTCCTCAACCGCGTAAGGGAGCCCCGATTCATCAAGGATCGCAGATTCTCATGCCTGCTTGGCTCTCGGCGTCAGGATCGGGCGCCGCCACGGCTGCTCCAACATCACGCACCGCCACGACTTTGCTCGGGCCGGCCGCACCCACCGCCTCCCCGAGCCGCCTGCCTCGCCGACATTTTCTCGACTTCGCCGGCTGTAGGACGGCGCTGGTCACAATAAGGCCACCGGGCGCAGGTGAGCGCCACCGATACGGCCACCCCTGTGTAGGTACTACGCATAACAAAAGATCGTGGTTGTTCTGACGACCTACTACGACAAAGTTGAAAGAAGCGACACTTATCACGCTGATGGGGTGCTCTAGCAGCCTTCTTCGCCGCCCTCGAGGAGGCTTAGTCGGCCTCCTTTTCCCGAGGACTCTCCACCAGGACACCTCCACTGGGCACGACGACAACGGGCGCTTCACGCTGGCCGCCTCCACCGACCACCGCGCCAAGGCGTCCGGAATCGTACTCAGCCGCGGGTTTGCCTGCCATTGCTTGCCTGGCTGCACACTAGAAGTTGACCTCGACCACCCGCCTCAACGGCGTTGTTTCGACACTCTCTCACTGCTGCCCTCATCAGCGGCGCTTTTCTTCTTCTTCCTCCTCTTCTCCTCCTGCACTTCTTTGCTACGGATCCGAAATGAAAGGAGTTCGCAGACGTCGCCGCCCGCCTGCTTTCTCCCCGATAGCAACACCCGAGACCATCCCTGAAGCCCTCGAGAAATGCGTAAACAACGCCAATACCGAATGCTAGGAAAAAGAAAAGGGGGAGGAAACAAGAAGAAGTTTGTCTTGATTACTGTGTCCGGGGTGAGCTGCCGAGAATGGCTCGGGTGTCCGCCACGCCGGCAGAGCGCTCCGCCTCGTGATACGGACACCGCCTCGATCTCTGAGGCGGAGAGCTCTAGCCCCGCCATCCTCATGGGGTCAGACGTCCCCCCGTATCGGAACATGGGGAGCAGCCTACCAATGAGGGGCTGGACGCGCATCTTCATGAAGGTGCGCATGACAGCATCGCCGGTCAGGCCCCGCTCCTTTTGGACCTTGATCTGATCAATGATCTCGGCCACCTAGGCCTTCTCCTTCTTGGCGGCACCCCAGGTCCACTCAGGCCCCGCCTCGACCAATTGACCGGTGAAGATCGGCGCCGCCTTGTTCAACATAGAACCACTCGAGTGCCGTACCCGTTCGGACGCACGACAACTTCACGCCGAGCATAGTCCCGCCGGCCGACACGACCGAGTGCTAAGCCGCTATGGGCGCCGGGCGCCCGATGGCTTATCCTTCCTCACCCACGCATGGAAGAGGTGCCGCCACAGCGCCCAGTGTGGCTCGATACCCAAGAACGCCTCGCACAGCGTCATGAAAATCGCGATATGGAGGACGCCGTTGGGATTAAGATGCTGCACCTCCGCCTTGTAGTGAGAGAGCAGCCCCTGAACGAATGGGTGCAGAGGAAGACCGAACCCGCGCTTGTAAAACGAGGCGGGCACGACGATCTCATCGTCCCCCGGTGAGGGGACGGCGCCTCGCTGGCACCCCCGCAGCCTTGAGATGTTTTATGGGGAAGGAACCTTTCTTCACTGTGACAAGCGTCGGCGGGGGCTGGATACAGAGCACTCCGGCCACGACATTCTCGAAGAAGAGCAGCAAAAAAGGTGAAGAAGGGGGAAGGTGTTTTCTCCTCTCTGGCTTCTGCTGTCTACTTTTTCTGTCTCAGGCGAGGATAGGAGAACGAGGAAAGGAAAAGGCAGGCAATCGTCCTAGCATCCCCGTGCTGAATTTATAATGGCCGAGCAGCGCCACCAATGTACACCGCCTCGAACGAATCGTCACGCGGCCCCATCCCTCCTACGCACGCCGAGCAAAATGGTAACCCCACGATTTCCAATTCCCCTCTACGCATTTAAGTCTGGCAAGACAACAGGAGGCGAATAGACATCGTATCGGGCAGTGCGCCTCGTGAACCCTTCGGTTTTCGCCTCCGGGCCGGATCGGCTGCACCGTTATGAGTTTAAAAGGCTCCTTCGCCGCGACTCAAAGCGGCGAAGAGCCCGAAGCTCAGGTTCGAGGCCCACCTAAAGCCAGGTACTAAACGCCAGACCCGCCAAGTGAGCACAGAGCCGCCCCAGCAGAAAATTTGAGCAAGGGGCGAATACAAGGCGAGCTCCCAGTGGGCCTCTAGTTGGGTTGGCTGACAACCCAATCACCTTGACTCATGTCCGAGACCATACTTCACACTCTCCGCTGAGCCCATCGATGGGTGATACTAATCGCGTGTTCGGGTCGGGCTGACGACCCGAGTCCGACACGGATCGAGTAAAGAAATGTTTCTCATGGGCCGCACCCAGTGGGCCGAACACCCTACGCTGGGACCGTCCGCTTGGAAGGGTCCCCCTTGGGAGGGACCTCCAGGACCCACTTGATCACCCGCTATTAGCTCCACGAGCACGGCGCTCAAACCAACACGGTAAACGTATGCTCACGCCTTTACAGTCCCACACTCGCGGACGGGTGTCTACGTGGACGAGATAAGTAGCCACTCCTCTCGCAGCTACCCTCGCCAGACGAGGACTCGAGATGGATGCCCAACATCCAGCTACGACGTTAAACGAGCACACGGACACCAGAACCTCCCGAGAGCATCCGTCATCCTAATCGACCGAGGTCAAGGCCGCCTATGACGTTAAATGAGCACTCTGACACCGAACCTCCCGAGGCATCCGTCATCCCACCGACCTAAGGCCGCATCCAGCTATGACGTTAAACGAGCACTCGGACACCAGAACTTCCCGAGAGGCATCTGGTCGTCCCGACCGATCTGAGCCAACGTCCAGCTACGACGTTAAATGAGCAAACGTCCAGCTACGATGTTAAACGAGCCACCGTCCAGCTACGACGTTAAACGAGCCACCGTCCAGCTACGATGTTAAACGAGCAAACGTCCAGCTATGACGTTAAACGAGCACTCGAACACCAGAACCTCCCAAGAGGGGCATCTGGTCGTCCCAGCCGACCAAGTGTAACACCCTAATTTTTGCTCTAGTTTAAATTTTGAGAGTATTTTTGATTTTTGTGAATTCTTGAGAATTTATCGAAATTTATTTGGAATTACTCAAAACTAGCCTTCCTTGAAAACAATTAAATAATGTATAAGTTCTAGCAAAGTTTTATTGAAAATATTTTATTTGAGTTCCAAATATCTCAAGGTATTTTCTGGAATTTTTCTAGAATTTTTCTGCTATTTTAAAAGTCCCAAATGAATTAAATGAATTTCTAGAATTATTTTTATTGAAAAAGGTTTTAAAAAATGGTTATGAACAGTAATGGGCCGAGCCCATTATCAGGCGCTGCCGCCACCCATCCGCGCCCGAAACCCTAGCGCCGCTTCACCGAACTGCTCGATCTTGATCGAACGCTTGCGCTGCGTTGCCACGCCGCTTCGCGATCGCGAGCCATCCGATCCAATCCGCGGACGCCCGTGATTGCGCCACGCCGGCCGCCTCACGCGAGATCACCGAGCTAACGCCGCCGGCCGCTACCGCTTGTTTCGCCACCGTAGCGCGCGCACGCCGAGGCCCCTTAAAGTGCACCGAGTAGCGTCCGCGTAACTCTTCTCGCCGCGTCTTTTGACACCTTGCACGCACGCCAAGACCTCTCTAGCGCTGAACGAGCTCGCCGTAGTTGTTCCCTGCATCGCCATCGTTCTCCGTCGTTTGCGCGCCACGGTCCACTTCCGCCTGTTGTTGAGGTCACCGGGTACCGATCTCGCCGAGACGCTCCGAACGCGCCACTTCTTCACGCCGGAACGCCCGCAACGCCGCCGACGTCCTCGTCTTCCTCGCCCGGCGACTGTTTCTTTCGCGCGCCGTTGACCTCGCCAACTTCATGGCCGTCCGATCCTCATCGCTCGGTTTTGGTGAGTCCACGATCCACTTCGCTTACGCTTGGATTAAATTATAGACGTTAGATCAGTAATGTGCGCGAGATTAGATCTCGACATTAGGGCTATTAGTAGATCTTGACCGTTAGATCCGCTTGAACGGTAGAGATTAGATCTAGTCTCAGAACTTGGTTACATCTCACCGTTGGATCGTTAGTGTATGCATAGGATTGAGCCACGCCAAGCCGTGAATAGTAAATGTACTCAGAACTCGAGCCGTCGGATCGGATATAAACGTTGAGTTCGGACCGTTTTGCCCTAGGATCCGCGCCGTTCAGATTTGAACGTGCGGCGGTGGTAGCGCCGCACCTTCATCCAATCTCGCGCTGACGCGTGGTTGCTTTGACCAGAGCAGAGACCAGATCCGGCCGTTGCTTTCGAGCGCGCCGCTGCGATCGTGCCGCGTGGCTACGAGTAAATCGAGGCGTCGCCGCGTCGGTGCGGAATCCAACCGTTGGATTTAGGCCGACATTTGGATGCGCGACGCGTGTCGCCGCGATCTCGGTCGCTGCGGCGCGGCGTGAGGATCGGACCGCCGGTTTTAGCGAACGGTCCGATTTTGTCCGGCGTTCGCAGACTGCTTCAGGAACCAAGTCCACGCTAGACCGAGCCGAGCCGTGAACCCACCCATAGATTGAGCGACGCGGCGGCCTGGGCGTACCGCGTGTCGTGGCCGACGTTATCGCCGACGCCATAAATATTTTCATATATAAAATATTTCGACGGAAATTATTTCGTGCTGACGTCATCATGAGGCATGCTGACGTCATAAATGCGAATTTCAAGTATAAAATAATTTGGAAAATCGGATTTTCTAATTTCAGATTTTCGATTTTATTCAAAACTTCAAATGACTATAACTTTGCATTTTAACTCGGATTTGGGTGATTCAAATTTCTAAAAATTCATAAAATTGTGATCTATTTAATGATGAATTTTATTTGAATTTTTGAGATTATCTAGTCGTCTGTATTAGCTATTTATTGCATATTTTATTTGAACGCGTAGACGCAAATTTACCGGAAGGTTTCGAAGAAGAATTCGTCGCTCAAGACCAAGCTTCGGAACACGACCCGCAGCTCTTTGAAGGCAAGTGATGCTTTGATCATTTTGATCCCAGATTTTAAAATGTAATTTATGCTTTGAAACTATGCATGCTAATTATTTAAAATGAATTTAAATTAATTTGGGATAATGTAGTTAATCAACCCATTTTGTTATGCCACCTTGAATTATTAATTGTATGCCTAGATCATTGTCACCCTAAGTTTTGATTATATTAGTTGGATGTTAATATTGTGCCAACACGGGAGGCTAGACCGTGAGTAGATGCTTAGCCTTGCAACGAATCATGAATGATCTTTCTTAAAAATGCTACAATATTGATTAAAGACATATTGAATGTATTTTGAAAAGTGGTGTGATGATGCCACATGTGGAGATTGAGGTACAAAGAACTCTGTGTGGTTCCGTATCGATATTGAGTTATTGGCATGTGTTGCACAATAATCAATCGGGTGGAAAATGATTTAGACTGGGGCAAGTGGCAAGAGGTCATGTGCTGTGGGCCTGTGGCATTGGGTTGTTGAGTGATGTGAGTCTGTGCCACATTGGGCTGTGTGCCATCTGTTGAGTGTTGAAAGTCTTGCCTTGGCCGCTAAGGACTTCACCTTGCAAGCCTTTGATCTCGAGTCAACCGCATAACCACATGTCCGACATGGGATGTACCTAGTTGACTAGGGTTCGATATCTTTCCTCCGATACTCGGGGTGACAAGATACGTGGGTGTATCTGATGGGGAGCGCACTGTGCTACGGCTTGGTGCCCATCCAACGGTGATTGGCCGGTCCTATACTTCGCTGCTGTGTGAGGGAAGTGATAGTGAAGGCAATACCGAAAGGTTCTTTGGTTAAGGTAGAAGTTCTGAAAAGCTTTGTTGCGGACAATCACTGTGTGGTGAGCGGTCAGATCTTGTGGGTAAAGTGTACAACCTCGCAGAGTGTCAAAACTATTCAATAGCCGTGTTCACGGTGATTGAGCATTGCTCGGGATTACAACAAGGGTAGTTTTTCATAAACAAAACATGGAAGGGTGGCTGTGCCGTTGTTGGAAATGAACCGATAAGGTCTGTGCCGAGAATCTTCAAGAAAAACCATTTGAAATTAGTATTACTTATATCTGCTTTAACGCTTTAATCTAAACAAGATACTAGTTTAAAAATGCTTCTTGATGCAAAAAGAATCAATTAAGCCAATCCATTGGAATAAGCTTTGCATATAGTAATAGTGTCAGATTCTGCATTACTTGTTGAGTGCCTTGTGTACTCACCCCACCTTGCTTATCAACCCCAACATCGGTGGAGGAGACTACACCAAGATGGGAGGAGGAGTACGCCGAGGACACGAGCAACTAGGGGCAAGCCCACCGGTTGCTGTGGCAAGATGGAGGCTTCCACGACTTTTTATGTTCCGCCGCTATTTCTTTGTTTTGAATAATGTAAGCATGCGTGGTCGATTTATCCGTAAGGAGACCATAAGGTTGTACAACTCGCTTTATATACATGTTTGCACTATTTATTCTTATATCCTTGTGAATGTCCGTGATGTGCAACCTCAGATGATCTGTGTGCTAGCGTGATCCTCGGACTGCACAGTAATACAGAGGGTCCGGATTTGCATTCGGGTCCCGGCAGAGGTGGTATCGAGAGCAGTCGATCGTAGGCCTTGACCTTAGTTTGGTTGTGCCTAGGAGGGTGAAAACTATTTTCTAAAGACCTAATCAACTTGAGCAAGAATGTCAAAGAAATCTCGACTTATCTCTTCTCCCTTATTCATACCTATGCTGAATTTTTATTATTCTCTATTTAATTTAAACAAGGTTTGTTTTGGCGGATGAGGATGATCCATACCTATGGAGAGCGTGACCGGAGGATACGCCGCGGAGTTATGGCGATGATGCAGCAGCTTGGAGGTTTTGACCGACCACCTGCATCGAGGGACTTTGGTGGTACGGGCAGGACTTGACGTCGCTCGACGCCAAGATCACAATGCAGTATGCTCTGGAGAGGACGAGGGCGAGCCGCCCTATCTACATCACCGCCAGAGGTCTTCTTCGAGGCCGGATTCGGAGACGTCGCGTCGAGCGATGCGGCGATTGCCCGCACTTACTCCGCAGAGTTAGAGGGCACCGCCTTCCGCCACCATCCGCGTCGAGACAATCGCTTGGACAGATGGAGCTTGTGGAGGAGGACGCCACTATCACCCACTGCAAGGTACGCCATCGCCAGAGGACGCCTTGGACGAGACGGTCGGGAGTTGCAGAGGACCCGCGACGAGGTTATAGAGGCAAGAACCCAACACCGGAGAACTTAGCTCATGCCATACGTAAGATCCAGGAGTTGGAGATGGCTTTGTATGGACCCGAGCCCAACCACCCCGAGTTACATGATCCAGATCCGGAGGAGCCGAGCAGAGGCGCCAGCAGGAGCAGCACCCGGGACCAGCAGAGTCGATGGGGTCTTTGCACCCGCCGCAGAGGTCACGAGACCAGCCGCCCCAATGCCACAAAGACTCACGGCACGCCCGGAAGCCGCACGGGTTGGCTCGATGAGTGATCGAGTCTAGTAGAGTGTAGTGTCGAGACTCGAATATCCGAGTCGCGCCTTTGTTTCAGAGTTACCCTTAGGTGTGAGTTGTCATGGATTCCTATGTTTGCTTACTTGCTTTTGGTTGTGAGTGTCACGTATGTGTTGCATTGCCCTTAGGCACTTGTGAGCAACCATACGCTTTATATTATATCAATAAAGTGGCTAAATAATTTAAGTTACACCTGCTTCCCCACATAAGTTCTTTTACTTGTCTATGCTTTCTTCTTTTCTTAACCATTGAAGCTTGCAAATGATGGTGAGGACTCGTGGAAATGTTGGAGCCAATGAAGTGGAGCTAACTGACGGACAACCTGAATGAAGAGCGATTCTCAACCACCGCAGTCGATATGCGTAACACGGGAGCCTTTTGACAGCCCTGCACTCAACTCATGACCACGATGGTTCAAACCATGCAGCAGATATCCAATCAAGTCGCTGCGAATGTTCAACCCAGGGGCAACCATGGACCACACCCTACTCCGCATTGTCGGAGTTTATGAGAACTCGCCCACCCACTTTCTGTAACGCCAATCCACCGGAAGCGGACGATTGGCTAAGGACAATTGAAAGGAAGCTGCACATTACCCAATGTGTAGGACATGAGAGGGTACTCTATGCCTCTCATCAACTCGAAGGACCGCCGCAGAATGGTGGGAAAACTTCGCGCAACTCATGAGGACCCGCAGAGTATCACATGGGAGGAATTCACCTCGACCTTCCGTCGATACCATGTACCCGAGGGTATCATGGATCTTAAAAGGAGGAGTTCAAGCTCAAGCAAAGGCGGCCGATCGCTGGCGATTACGAACAAGTTCACCTAACCGCACGCTACGCACTGCAGGACGTGGCTACGGATAAGGCCGCATAATCCCGCTTCATGAAGGGATTGAATGCAGGTTGCAGTGGGGCCGATCACCCACACATTCCACGACTTTCAAGAGTTAGTTAACAAAGCCCGATCTTAGAGGACAAGCGCCGAGAGTTGGATGACAACAGAAGCGCAGAATGGCGCAACAAGGAGGTCGCGAGGCCAAGAGAGGCGAGGACGGCACCCCAACAGCTCATTCGGTACCACCTAGAGGCAATGATGTGGCACCACCGCGGCAAATCGCCCGATGGGTTAAAATGTTCAGACTCGGCCGATTAACTATGGCGCAGATCGAGGAACCTCTCGGCCGTGGGAAGACGTTGCTATCATTGCAATGAAATGGGGCATTTTGCCAACAAGCGCCCTAAGAAGGAGGTGTCACCCGGTTCGCTTTAACTGGGAACACACCGCAAGGACTCCCGCACCAATCATGAACCGCGGGGCATCAACAAAGCGACTCCATCCCAAGGAACTGCACGAGGCGTAGTCAACCACATCACGGCAGATGAAGTCCGTAACGCCTGGACGTTGTCTTCGGGTAAGTTCCTAGTAAACTCGAGCATCACCATCGCTTTATTTGATTCCGAGCTTCAGATTCTTTTATTTCCGAGATTTTGCTGTTCAAAATGATATGGAAATAGTGAATCTTAAATGTGTGCTCATAGTCCATCTCACGGATCGTAACTCCGATCTAAAGTAGGATGTTCTGGGTAGGAATAATAATTAATGGAGTTGAGTTCCTAGCGAACTTAATCGCCCTTAATACCCAAACCTTGGATGTTATCACGGGAATGGATTGGTTAACCGATCACAAGGCGATTGGATGCGGAAAAAGAGTCATATCGGTCGAGAGCGCGATGGAAAGAAAATTGAGTTTGAAGCGAAACCAAGATGAGATGGACAATTGATGGTCAACAAAGATGAAGACTGCGACTTAGAGGAAGTCTCCATAGTCAATGAATATCCGGATGTTTTCCCGGAAGATTTACTCGAATGCCGCCAGATAGAGATATCGAGTTCGTGATAGAACTAGTCCTGTGGACAGCTCAATAGCTAAGAGACCTTACAGGATGTCCACAGAGGAATTGGTGGAAATGAAGAAGCAAATTGAAGAATCTACTGGAAAAGGGATTTATAAGACCTAGTTCATCGCCATGGGGAGCACTGTCTTATTCGTTAAGAAGAAGGACGGAAGTTTCAGGATGTGTATAGACTATCGTGCACTCAATGATGTGACGATAAAGAATAAGTATCCGCTACCCAGGATCGATGATTTGTTTGACCAGTTGAGAGGAGCAGGAGTATTCTCCAAAATTGATCTTCGATCAGGATACCATCAGCTGAAGATCCGATCAGAGGATATTCCGAAGACTGCATTTTTGTCAAGATATGGACACTACGAGTTTACAGTGATGCCTTTTGGTCTGACAAATGCACCAGCATATTTCATGAACTTAATGAATAAGGTTTTTATGGAAAACTTGGATAAGTTCGTCGTCGTATTCATAGATGACATCCTTATCTATTCCAAGACGAGAGAAGAGCACGCCGAGCACTTGAGGCTAGTCCTTGAAAAGTTGAGGGAACAACAGTTGTTTGCGAAATTTAGCAAATGTGATTTCTGGAAAGATAAGGTGGAATTTCTTGGACACATAATGACAAAGAAGGAGTTGTCAGAGATCCAAAGAAAGTGGAAACGGTTTTACATTGGGAACAGCCGAAGACGGTAACCCAAATCCGTAGTTTCCTTGGAATGGCGGGGTATTACCGTCGATTCATTGAAGGATTCTCTACGATTGCGAGACCTCTTACGCAATTATTGAAAAAAGAAAAGAAATTTTTATGGACACCTGAGTGTGAGAAGAATTTTCAGGAATTGAAAAGGAGGTTAACATCGGCACCTGTATTAGTTTTACCAGATGTTCACCAAGACTTTGACATCTATTGTGATGCATCGCGTCAGGGATTGGGATGCGTGTTGATGCAAAATAGGAAGGTAATTGCCTATGCATCGAGGCAATTGAGACCACATGAGGAGAACTATCCGACTCATGATTTAGAATTATTGCCGTAGTGCATGCACTAAAAATATGGCGTCATCATCTCATCGAAATAGATGTGAAGTATATCTCGATCATAAAAGCCTTAAGTATATTTTCACACAAGTGACCTAAATATGAGGCAAAGAAGATGGTTAGAGTTAATCAAGGATTATAATGTGGGAATTCACTACCACGGGAAAGCCAACGTGGTGGCGACGCCTTGAGCGTAAAGAACCACAGTGTAAATATCTTTGTTGGAAACAAGTCAGCAGAAATTGTGTAAGGATTTCGAAACTAGAATTGGAAATGGTACCAAAAGGATTCCTAGTAACCTTGGAAGTAAGACCTACCCGGAAGATCGATCGAGGAAGGCGGAAAGATGATGATAAGATCAAAAGAATTAAGGGCAAAATGGATGAAGGCAAAGCAAAAGATTTTAAATGGATGAACAAGGTACTATGTGGTTTAAAGGGCGCATTTGTGTGCTTAACAAAAAGGAGTTGAAGCGATTAATTCAGAGAGGCCCATGACTCAAGTACTCAATTCATCCAGAAGTGCGAAAATGTATCAAGATTTGAAGGAAAAATTTTGGTGGCCAAGCATGAAACGAGAAGTCGCCAATCGTTGCATTATGTGACATATGCCAAAGGGTCAAAGCTATGCACCAAAGGCGGCGAGGCTATTACAACCCTTAAAGATACCGAATGGAAATGGGAGGAAATTGGTATGGATTTTATAACCGGATTGCCCGAGCGCAAAGTGGATATGATTCCATATGGGTCATAGTAGATCGTTTAACTAAGGTGGCACATTTCATACCAAGAAGACCACTTATTCCGAGACCGGTTAGCGTAACTTTATATGTCCGTAATTGCATTTTACATGGAGTGCCGAAAAGATAGTGTCGGACAGGTACCCAATTTACCTCCAGATTACGGGTAAGCTTCATGAAGCAATGGGGACTCGTTTGAACTTCAAGACTGACATACCATCCGCACGGATGGACAAACCGAAAGAGTCAATCGGATATTGGAGGATATGTTGAGGGCATGTGCCTTAGCATATTCCACTTCATGGGACAAGTGTTTGCCTTATGCTTTGAGTTTAGTTACAACAACGTTATCAAGCGAGCTTACAAATGTCTCCATTTGAAGCTCAGTATGGTAGGTCTGTCGAACACCATTGAATTGGAATGAGACAGTGACGACATGTTTTCGGACGGACATTCTTCAAGAAGCGGAAGCCGCACGATCACCTCGTCGTGGAAAGATTGAAGATTGCACAATCCAGTAAAAGAGTTATGCCGACAACCGTCGCAGGGAACTAAGCTTTGAACCCAAGATTTTGTGTATCTTAGAGTAACACCACTCAAAGGAGTGAAGGTTCCATGCAAAGGGAAGCTTACACCTGTATGTCGGACCATTCAAAATCTTGAGCCGCAAGGGTGAAGTTGCGTATCGATTAGAGTTACCGCCGTCTTTGGCGAGGAGTGCATGACGTATTCCATGTGTCTCAATCAAGAAGTGTCTTGATCTGGAAGAGCAAACACCGTTAGAGACAATTGAGCCGCAAGAAGATCGACTTACAAAGAACATCCGATGAAGATTCGGACATAATGGACGGAGAGACAAGGAACAAGTCAACATGTTTCGCAGAGTTCAGGGGAGCAACCATTCGGAAAGTGAAGCGGCGTGGGAGCGTGAAGAAGATCTCAAAGAAGGAGTTCCCTAACCTATTCCTCAGATAACCCCAATCTCGGGGACGAGATTCTTAAGGGGGAGGTTTGTAACACCTAATTTTTGCTCTAGTTTAAATTTTGAGAGTATTTTTGATTTTGTGAATTCTTGAGAATTTATCGAAATTTATTTGGAATTACTCAAAACTAGCCTTCCTTGAAAACAATTAAATAATGTATAAGTTCTAGCAAAGTTTTATTGAAAATATTTTATTTGAGTTCCAAATATCTCAAGGTATTTTCGGAATTTTTCTAGAATTTTTCTGCTATTTTAAAAGTCCCAAATGAATTAAATGAATTTCTAGAATTATTTTTATTGAAAAGGTTTTAAAATGGCTATGAATGATAATGGGCCGAGCCCATTCTTGTATGTGCTGTCGCCAACCCATCCGCTGAAACCCTAGCGCCGCACCACCAATCGTTCGATCTTGATCGAACGCTTGCGCGTGTGCCACGTCGTTTCGCGATGCGAGCCATCCGATCCAATCCGCGCGGACGTCCAGGATTGCGCCACGTCGGTCGTCTACGCGAGATCACCGGAGCTAACGCCGCCGACCGTTACCGCTTGTTTCGCCACCGGTAGCGCGCACGCCGAGGCCCCTTAAAGTGCACCGAGTAGCGCGTCTGGCAGAACTCTTCTCGCCGCGTCTTTTGACACCTTGCACGCACGCCAAGACCCTCTCTAGCGCCTGAACGAGCTCGCCGTAGTTGTTCCCCTGCACTGCCACTGTTCTCCGTCGTTTGCGTCGCCGCCGGTCCACTTCCGCCGTTGTTGAGGTCACCGGGTACCGATCTCGTCGAGGCGCGTCGAACGCGCCACTTCTTCACGTCGGAACGCCCGCAACGCCGCCGACGTCCTCGTCTTCCTCGGCCCGCGACTGTTCCTTCGCGCCGTCGTTGACCTCGCCAACTTCCGCGCCGTCCGATCCTCATCGCTCGGTTTTGGTGAGTCCACGTATCCACTTCTCTTTACGTTTGGATTAAATTATAGACGTTAGATCGTAATGCGCGCGTAGATTAGATCCGGACATTAGGGCTATTAGTAGATCTTGACCGTTAGATCCGGGTTGAGCGGTAGAGATTAGATCTAGTCTCTCAGAACTTGGTTACATCTCGGTAGTGGATCGTTAGTGTATGCATAGGATTGAGCCACGTCAAGCCGTGAATAGTAAACACTCCGTGAACTGAGCCGTCGGATCGGATATAAACGGTTGAGTTCGGATCTGGTTTTGCCCTAGGATCCGCGCCGTTCGATTTGAGCGTCGGCGGTGGTAGCGCCGCACCTTCATCCAATCTCGCACGACGCGCGGTTGCTGACCGCAGCGAGACCGGATCCGCCGTTGCTTTCGGGCGCGCCGCTTGCGATCGCGTGCCGCGTGGCTACGAGTAAATCGAGGCGCCGCCGTCGGTCGCGAATCCAACCGTTGGATTTAGGTGGATCACCGGATGCGCGACGCGTGTCGCGACGCATCTCGGTGCGCCGCGGCGCGCGTGAGGATCGACCGTCGGTTTTAGCGAACGGTGCGGATTTTGCGCGTGTTCGCAGCTGCTTCGTGAACCAAGTCCACGCTAGACCGGCCGAGCCGTGAACCCGTCCATAGACGGAGCGGCGTGGCGGCCTGCGGGCGTGCCGCGTCGTCGTCTTGGCGTCATCGCTGACGTCATAAATATTTTCATATATAAAAATATTTCGACGGAAATTCATTTCGGTGCTGACGTCATCATGAGGCATGCTGACGTCATAAATGCGAATTTCAAGTATAAAAATAATTTGGAAAAATCGGATTTTCTAATTTCAGTATTTTCAGATTTTATTCAAAACTTCAAATGACTATAACTTTTGCATTTTAACTCGGATTTGGGTGATTCAAATTTCTAAAAATTCATAAAATTGTGATCTATTTAATGATGAATTTTATTTGAATTTTTGAGATTATCTAGTCGTCTGTATTAGCTATTTATTGTATATTTTATTTGAACGCGTAGACGCAAATTTACCGGAAGGTTTCGAAGAAGAATTCGTCGCTCAAGACCAAGCTTCGGAACACGACCCGCAGCTCTTTGAAGGCAAGTGATGCTTTGATCATTTTGATCCCAGATTTTAAAATGTAATTTATGCTTTGAAACTATGCATGCTAATTATTTAAAATGAATTTAAATTAATTTGGGATAATGTAGTTAATCAACCCATTTTGTTATGCCACCTTGAATTATTAATTGTATGCCTAGATCATTGTCACCCTAAGTTTTGATTATATTAGTTGGATGTTAATATTGTGCCAACACGGGAGGCTAGGCCGTGAGTAGATGCTTAGCCTTGCAGCGAATCATGAATGATCTTTCTAAAAATGCTACAATATTGATTAAAGACATATTGAATGTATTTTGAAAAGTGGTGTGATGATGCCACATGTTGAGATTGAGGTACAAACAACTGTGTGGTTCCGCATCGATATTGAGTTATTGGCATGTGTTGCACAATAATCAAGCTGGGTGGAAAATGATTTAGACTGGGGCAAGTGGCAAGAGGTCAGGTGCGTGGGCCTGTGTGGCATTGGGTTGTTGAGTGATGTGAGTCTGTGTGCCACATTGGGTGTGTGCCATTGTTGAGTGTTGAAAGTCTTGCCTTGGTGATTAAGGACTTCACCTTGCAAGCCTTTGATCCGAGTCAACCGTACAACCACATGTCCGACATGGGATGGACCTAGTTGACTAGGGTTCGATATCTTTCCTCCGATACCTCGGGGTGACAGACACGGGGTGTATCTGTATGGGGAGCGTGCACGTGCTACGGCTTGGTGCCCATCCAACGGTGATTGGCCGGTCCTATACTTGGCTCTGTGAGGGAAGTGATAGTGAAGGCAATCTGGGAGGTTCTTTAGTTAAGGTAGAAGTTCTGAAAAGCTTTGTTGCGGACAATCACACTGTGGTGGCGGTGTATCTTGTGGGTAAAGTGTACAACCTCTGCAGAGTGTCAAAACTATTGAATAGCCGTGCTCACGGTATTGAGCATTGCTCGGGATTACAGATCAAGGGTAGTTTTTCATAAACAAAACATGGAAGGGTGGTGTGTGCGGTGTTGGAAATGAACTGATAAGGCTGTGTGCCGAGAATCTTCGAAGAAAAACCATTTGAAATTAGTATTACTTATATCTGTTTCACTGCTTTAATCTAAACAAGATACTAGTTTAAAAATGCTGCTTGATGCAAAAGAATCAATTAAGCCAATCCATTGGAATAAGCTTTGCATATAGTAATAGTCTTTGCATTCATGCATTACTTGTTGAGTGCCTTGTGTACTCACCCCACCTTGCTTATCAACCCCAACATCGGTGGAGGAGACTACACCAAGATGGGAGGAGGAGTGCGTCGAGGACACGAGCAACTAGGGGCAAGCCCGATCGGTTGCTGTGGCAAGATGGAGGCTTCCACGACTTTTTATGTTCATTGCTATTTCTTTGTTTTGAATAATGTAAGCTCTGCGTGGTGACTTATCGTAAGGAGACCATAAGGTTGTACAACTCGTTTTATATACATGTTTGCACTATTTATTCTTATATCCTTGTGAATGTCATGATGTGCAACCTGTATGATCAGTGTGCTAGCGTGATCTGGTATCGCAGAATACAGAGGGTCCGGATTTGCAGATTCGGGTCCCGACACCAAGGCACTGTCCAGCTACGACGTTAAACGAGCACTCGAACACCAGAACCTCCCGAGAGGCATCTAGTCGTCTGCGCCGACCAAGGCGCCGTCCAGCTACGACGTTAAACGAGCACTCGGACACCAGAACCTCCCGAGAGGCATCTGGTCTTCCCAGCCGACCAAGGCACCGTCTAACTACGATGTTAAACGAGCACTCGGGCACCGAAACCTCCCGAGAGGCATCTGGTCGTCCCAGCCGACCAAGACCGCGTCCAGCTACGACGTTAAACGAGCACTCGGACACCGAAACCTTCTGAGAGGCATCTAGTCGTCCGCGTCGACCAAGGCGCCGTCCAGCTACAACGTTAAACGAGCACTCGGACACCGGAACCTCCCGAGAGGCATCTAGTTGTCTGCGCCGACCAAGGCCGCGTCTAGCTACGACGTTAAACGAGCACTCGGACATCGGAACCTCTCGAGAGGCATCCGGTCGTCCGCGCCGACCAAGGCATTGGAATGCCCGTACTTAAGAAAAACGGCCACGCACCGACTGCTGACCCTCGGGGGCATGAGTGGTCTGAGAAAGCGCCTAAAGCAAAGTCGTCATACAGATACATCAATCGCAAAAGAAAGGGAAATTTTATTATAAGCTGACAAGATCAAACATTGCACAATGTTACATGATATGGAGTTACATAATATGGTGGAGCATTTTCAGCACCAAGTATTATATCACGAATTTCAGATTGCGTCAGTGCAGACGCACTGACGGCTACCCGCGCGCACGCGCCATCACCTCCAAGAGGGCGCTCCTCACCTCGAAGAGCTTCGGAACAACCCCGAGCAGCGCGTCGACGGCGGCGGTGTCACGGACCACGGCCTCCTCCTCCATGAGCTCGGCCATCGCCTGGTCACGCTCAGCCCAAAGCTTGGCCAGGGGATCCTCCTCTACCACCTCCACATCGTCACCAAAGCCAAAGACCAGCGGATGCGCCGAAGCCATTGGAGGATTGAAAAAGAGGATTCTAGGCTGGGGGTAACCATTCAAGCAAGCGGTGGTACCCTTATATACCCAGAGAAAGGAAGATCAAACGACTCCGTATAAATGCTAGACGCAGGAAAACGAAGCGCCCTTCGTCGGATCCCGAAGCGGCCAAGAAGACGAATGGTCAAGACGTGCAAAACCATGCGCGACACGCACAACTGTAACATCCCAGAATTTTGAGTTTTGGAATGTTGAATTCAAAAATAAACCCTTTGCTTAGTTTGAATTTTCCATTAACGAAAGGATTTAATTTGATTAAACTATTCATTAAACTAAAGATATTCAGTTTTAGTTGGGTTCATTGTGCTCCAACGAATCTTTCTGTATATTTGGGGATTTTTCTGAATTTATTTGATATTTATTTGAATTTATTTGCATTTATTCGAATTTCTGGATTTTACTTAATCGAAAAATGATTTTTATTTCTAAAAACCCTTCTGGGCCGAATCTTTCCGGCCCAATTCTACTCCCGCCTCGCCTCGGGCAAGCCCGCCTTACCTCGGCCCGTTTCGCTCGCCCGGCTTCCTCCTCGCGGCCACCGCGGCCATCATCGCCATTGTCGGATCTGCGCGGTGTGTGGCTCGCGATCTGACCACATCGCGCGCCGTGAACCTAACCTGCCGCCGAGTCCAGCCGTCCTCGGACTTCGGGTCGGGCACGCCTCCCGAGGCCGCTATTTAAGCCACCGCACCCCCTCCGATTTTTGCCGTTTTCCGCCGCCTCGTTTGCCCTCCTTCTCGCTGCCCGAGACGCCGCCATCGCTCCGCGCGAGCTCGCCGTCGATTTCCGCCGTGTCGAGACCTTCCGCCACCTTTTTCTTCACCGCCGATGCCTCTACGCCGTTGCCGTCTGCTCGCCTGAGTTCGCCGCGTCGCCCTCTCCCCGGACCGCCTTGTCACGGGTCCGATCCATCGCCGTGCGCCGTTCGCCGTGTCGTCTTCCCCGCTGCCGATGAGCCTCGCGCCGCTGCCTCACCGTCGTTCTCCGCTGAGGAACCATGGCCGTCCGATCGCCAGTCGACGCGCCTGATCGGGCCACGTCCTTCCCCGCCGCAGCACCGCTTCTGGCCGTCCGATCTGGCCCTCTCGCCAGATGCGCAACGCGTGGATGCTGGCGTCAGCCCTAATGCCGCTTCAGCGCTGACGTCGGCCGTGCGCCGGATGCACGGTGAACCGGCGCAGTGCCATGAACCCAGTCCACCGTGAACCGGATGATGTCAGCGTTGCGCAATAAACCGATTTTCCAGTACAAAAATAAATCAAGAAATTCCAAATTTCTGATTTTCAGCCTTTTTCTCTGATTTAATTTTCCAGAAGCTCGTTCTCCCTCATATGGACTCCGATTGAGGCGATTCAAGTTTCTAAATTTTTCTAAAATAAGATCTATCTTCCAGAGCCATTTATTTTCAGTTTTTAGCTTGTTTGAGTCTCTGTTTTGTATTTATTTGGTTTCGTTGTTTCTTTTCCGGTAGACGCTAATTCCGAGTGAGCGAACGAAGAGTTCGAAGACCAAGACTCAGCACTAGATCAGCAAGGCAAGTCGTAATCCTTTGATCATGTTGATCCTATGTTTGCAAAAGTAATTTACTTTATTACAATGGCATGCTATTTTGTATACCAATTCTTATTTAATGGGAGTAGATGTATACCTAGTTGACATTATGCCACCTTGATTAATTGTATGCCATGTATTAATTGCTAAACCTAGGTTGGGACAATACTAGTTGGACATAAACATTATACCAACATTGGGTTACGTAGCTATGCTTAGACATGCTTAGATATACGTTGGGATTCATGTCACACATTGAATAATGTTAATCTTGAATTAATGAGATATTGAATCGTGGCCGTTAGCCACTGTTATAAAATTTGTTGTACCATAGCGGGGTTTGCCATTGGTCTTGGTTGAATGAATTGTTTTCCCTCGGGCAAGTGATCGTGCAGTAAAGGGGGTGATTTCTAGCACATTGGGATGTGGATGTTTTGCCTGAGACAATTAAGGACTTAATCTTGTGCGCCATTGAACTGGGCTTAACCGTACTACCACATGTCTGGAATGGGACAGACCTAGTTGATTAATTTGTAATGTCTAGCCTTGAGTACTGCCAGTTGGTGGTGTGGGTTCCGGGATGGACAGGTAGATTCGTAAGGCGCAAGAGGGGGCCCTAAGGGGCGAAACCTTAGCGAGGCGAAGATGAGTTTAGACAAGTTGTAAAGGCTTTGTCATGATATCTCTGCGACACACCAAAGGAAGTGTGTTAAGATCGATTGACAAAGAGATGGTCATGTCCTGTGGGTAAAGTTGTACAACCTCTGCAGAGTGTAAAACTATTCGAATAGCCGCGTCCGCGGTCATGGACAAAGCCCGGGAATTTCACACGGGGTATAGAGTGTTTCATAAAATGTGGAATGTGGAATTGTTGGGATGTGAACTCACTGTTGTTTTGTTGTCTATCATTGATCTATCAGTTCTTTATTTCTCTTTTCATAAATATGCTTTCAATCTATTTATTGTATTTCAATTCAAGTTACTGCTTTCTGCAAATGAAACATATAGCCATCCTTGTCAAGCCGTGCATGAATATATTGCATCAATTCCCTATGGCTTGCTGAGTACCTTTGTACTCACGGCTTTATGCCCTTGTTGATCAGTTGCTGAAGGAGATAATGAATATCATGAGGAGGAATTCTATGAAGACTACGTGGATTAGGAAGGCGTTCCCCAAACGATTGCCTGTGGCATGTCGAATGGCTCAAGTTATCTTTTCCGCTGCAATCGTATTTGTTTCTTAAGCCCTTAAGGCATAATGGTGTAAACATTGACCCTAAGGTCGTTTGCTTTATTCAATAATAAATTGGTTCTTCTTAGTTAATTCGTTGTATGGAATGGTATTTCATCTATATTTCCACTGTGTGCACTAGCGTGATCCTGGACTAGTGCAGTATACACAGAGGGTTTCAGATTTGCAAATCCGGGTCCCGACAGAGATGGTATCAGAGCCATATCGACTGTAGGTCGCATCCTAGTTAGCATGGTCTTCAAAACTATTTTCTAAATCAAACCAACAAATTGGTACTTAATAGTTTTCGTCTCCTCTCGCCTTATTCTTAGGTTCTTATTCCTCTCCTTTGCTGAAATATTGATTTGAAATTTAAATTGATCTTATCTCATGAACCTTTTCAAAGCCTCGAGTCTTCTGCAAGGATTCAACCAAAGAAGGTGAGGATCAAGCTGTCAAGATTATGCCAAGAAGACTACCATATAAGATAGGTTCCTAGTGCTCAACGGTGCTTGAGCATGTTTTTCCTCTCAGTTTGGTTACGTTTAGTCCGCATATACTTGGATTTTTATTGCTTGTGTGCCTGGTATGTTGTACCCTTGCCCCAAGCACGGTGTTGCAACCATGCCTTTAGTTGAAAAAGCTTTATTTGCCTCTTTATTTTGTAGCCTTTCGGCTGTGTTCTTTTGTCCCTGGGTATTACCTTCTCCCCTAGATGATCTTACCACTCGTCTACTGCTTTTCGCCACTCCCATATCCCAGATGGAAAAGTGGAGATGAAGAAAAATGAGTTCCGAGAGCTCAAGCAAGAAGGGATGTCAGTGAGTGAATACCTTAATAAGTTCACTCAACTCGCTCGCTACGCTCCAGAGGATGTAGCCACAGATGATGCTCGCCAGAAGAAATTCAAGCGTGGACTCAATCCAGGGCTAAAGGTGCAAGTCATTGGCAATGACTATGCAGATTTCCAACACTTGGTAGATAAAGCTATGCTCATTGAGGAATCTCGCGTGAATTGGAAGAATCCCGTAAGAGAAAGATGATGCAGCATGGAGCCCATCAGAGTCATCAGCCGAGAGTCAGAACCAATGCTCAACAGCCTGTTCGTTTCACTCCTCCGAATACATCCAGGACCCCTGCACCAAAGACCTCGCCCGACTCCTTCAGTAATCGCAACCTCGGCTGTGACAATCCACCTCAGAGGACCAGTAATCTAGCTGCAGGAGTCACATGTTTCAACTGTCATGAACTCGGTCATTATGCCAATAATTGCCCAAGAAAGAAAGTTGTGACGCCAGTCCGTTTCAATTTGGGATCTACACCAGCCAAGACCCCCGCACCAGGATCAGGACGTGGAGTGCCCCAGACTCCCAACCAAGCCACCAGGACTCCGCCGCCTGCTGGAAGAGGCCGTGTGAATCACGTCACTACTAAGGACGCCCAGTCTGCACCAGACGTCATACTAAGTAAGCTCCTAGTCAACTTAGCATCTGCCATGGTTTTGTTTGATTCTGGAGCTACGCATTCGTTTGTTTCTCGGAGTTTTGCTGCAAATCATCAATTAAAGACAATGCCTCTTAAGGCTATTTTATTAGTGCAATCTCCTGGTTCTGATTTGAGTTCGAACCAAGGCTGCCCCGAAGTTAAGATATTAATTGGAGGGGTAGAATTTCTAGCCAACCTGATTGTCCTAAACACCAAATCCCTAGATGTGATCCTAGGAATGGATTGGCTCTCCAAGAACCAAGCAGTTTTGGATTGTGGGAATAGAGAGATCACCTTAACCAGTCCAGAAGGAGCCAAGTTAAAAGTTCAAGCCATTTCAGATCCTTCCGAAGGAAATAAAGTTTGTAGTGCCAAAGGAATAAGTTTGGAAGATGTGCGATCGCCCAATTTCTGATGTGTTTCCTGATGAGTTGCAGGGATGCCACCGATCGAGATATAGAGTTCTTGATAGAACTAGTTCCTGGAACACCACCCATTTCCAAGAGACCTTATAGAATGCCTGCTAATGAGTTAGCTGAGGTAAAGAGACAGATTAAAGAGCTGCAGGATCAAGGTTTTGTTCGACCAAGTTCTTCGCCATAGGGAGCGCCAGTTCTTCTAGTTGAAAAGAAAGATGGGACTCAGAGAATGTGTGTGGATTACCGCTCACTTAATGAGGTCACCATCAAAAATAAGTACCCTCTGCCAAGAATCGATGATTTGTTTGACCAACTTCAAGGAGCCGGAGTGTTCTCGAAGATTGACTTAAGATCAGGTTACCACCAGTTGAAGATTCGTCAAGAGGATATACCCAAAACAGCTTTTGTTACTCGGTATGGACAGTATGAGTATACCGTGATGTCTTTTGGATTGACCAATGCCCCTGCCTACTTCATGACCATGATGAATAAGGTATTCATGGAATATCTGGATAAGTTTGTTGTTGTTTTCATTGACGACATTCTGATCTACTCCAAGAGTGAGGAAGAACATAAGGATCACTTGCGCGAAGTTTTAACGAAGCTAAGAGAGAATCAGCTTTATGCAAAGTTCAGTAAATGTGTTCTGGATGAAAGAAGTTGCTTTCCTAGGACATGTCATATCAGCAGAAGGAGTCGCTGTTGACCCTGGTAAGGTACGAGATGTGCTAAGTTGGGAGTCACCCAAGACGGTACCCCAAATCCGAAGTTTTTTGGAATGGCGGGATATTATCGCCGTTTCATAGAAGGGTTTTCTAGAAAAGCTAGACCGCTCACTCAACTCTTAAAGAAGGAGAAGAAATTTTTTTGGACACCAGAGTGTGAGCAAAGTTTTCAAGAATTAAAGAAGTGTTTGACAATTGCCCCATTGCTTATCCTGCTAGATAATAGGAAGGATTTTGAGATATTTTGTGATGCATCCCGACAAGGACTCGGTTGTGTGCTAATGCAAGATAAGAAGGTTGTAGCGTATGCTTCGCGACAACTAAGGCCACATGAAGTTAACTATCCTACCCATGATTTGGAATTGGCAGCCGTAGTGCATGCTTTAAAGATTTGGCGCCACTATCTCATTGGTAATCGTTGTGAGGTTTATACTGATCACAAGAGTCCGAAGTATATCTTTACCCAAGCTGACCTCAATATGAGACAAAGAAGATGGTTGGAATTGATCAAGGACTATGACATTGGGATTCATTATCATCCTGGCAAAGCCAATGTCGTAGCCGATGCTTTGAGTAGAAAGAGCTACTGCAATACTCTGATGATTAAGGAAAGTCAGCCAGCTCTTTATAAGGAATTTCAGAAGCTTAGTTTGGAATTGGTTCAGGAAGGTTATTTAGCCACTTTGGAAGTACGCCCTACGTTGGAAGATCAGATTCAAGAAGCACAGGTAGATGATGCTGATGTCAAGGAGATTAAGAGAAATATGAAGAAAGGAAAAGCCCCAGGGTTCACCGAAGATGAACAAGGTACTATTTGGTATGAAAAGCATATTTGCGTACCAGATCAGAAAGAGCTTAAGGAGTTGATACTTAAAGAAGTGCATGAGACTTTATACTCCATTCATCCTGGAAGTACCAAGATGTATCAAGACCTCAAGGAAAGGTATTGGTGGCCTAGTATGAAGCGTGAGATTGCGAGTATGTTGCACTTTGTGATGTCGCGGAAAGTCAAGGCGAGCATCAAAGGCCAGCAGGATTGCTGCGACCATTGAAGATTCAGTGGAAGTGGGAAGAAATTGGTATGGATTTCATCACCGGTTTTCAAGACCCAAGCGAGTTATGACTCGATCTGGGTAATAGTGGATCGATTGACTAAGGTAGCTCACTTCATTCGATTAAGACTACCTATCAGGAGATAAATTAGCGAATTATATATGTCAAGGATCGTCGGTCTTCACGGAGTGCCTAAGAAGATAGTGTCAGATAGAGGAAGCCGTTTACCTCTCGTTTTGGCAAAGTGCATGAAGCCATGGGAACTCATCTCGTGTTTAGTCTCGCTTATCACCTCAAACCGATGGATGACCGAAAGCGTGTGAATCAGATTCTTGAGGATATGTTAAGAGCTTGTGCCTTAACTTATGGTGCTAAGTGGGATAAGTGTTTGCCCTATGCCGAATTTTCGTACAACAATAGTTATCAGGCCAGTCTGCAAATGTCGCCTTTTGAAGCCTTATATGGAAGAAAGTGTAGAACCCCTCCCAACTGGAAGGAGTCAGGAGAAAGACAATTGTTTGGCCCTTCCATACTGCAAGAAGCCGAAGAGCAAGTTCAATTAATTCGAGACCGTTTAAAGATCGCTCAAAGCAGACAGAAGAGTTATGCAGATAATCGTCGTCGAGATTTTAGTTTCGAGCCCAATGATTATGCTTATCTCAGAGTCACCCCTCTCAAAGGAGTTAAGAGATTTCAAGTAAAAGGAAAGCTTGCCCCTAGATATGTGGGACCATTCAAAATCTTGGAACGAAGAGGAGAGGTTGCCTACAAGTTAGAATTGCCTCAGTCTTTTGCCGGAATCCATGATGTGTTCCATGTATCTCAGTTGAAGAAATGCCTGCGTGTGCTAGAGGAACAGATGCCATTCGAAGCTATTGATTTGCAAGAGGATCTTACCTACAAAGAGCAACCAGTGAAAATTTTGGATATAGCAGAGCGTATCACGAGGAGCAAGATCATCCGTTTTTGCAAGGTCCAGTGGAGCAATCACTCAGAAGAGAAAGCAACTTGGGAGCGTGAAGAAGATTTGAAGTCCGAGTTTCCCCACCTATTCCCTGGCCAGCCAGAATCTCGGGGTCGAGATTCCATTTAAGGGGGGGGAGGTTTGTAACATCCCAAAAATTTGAGTTTTGGAATGTTGAATTCAAAAATAAACCCTTTGCATTTCTCTTGAATTAATTCTATCTTAGTTTGAATTTTCCATTAATGAAAGGATTTAATTTGACTAAACTATTCATCAAACTAAAGATTTTCAGTTTTAGTTGGGTTCATTGTGCTCCAAGGAATTTTTCTGTATTTTTGGGGATTTTTTTGAGTTTATTTGAATTTATTTGCATTTATTCGAATTTCTGGATTTTACTTAATCGAAAAATGATTTTTATTTCTAAAAACCCTTCTGGGCCGAATCTTTCTAGCCCAATTCTTCTCCCGCCTCGCCTCGGCCCAGCCCGTTTCGCCCTGGCCCAGCTTCCCCTCGCGGCCCAGCAACCCCGCACGCGCCACCACCGTCGGATCTACGCCGCGTGTGTGGCTGCGAAGCAGCCACGTCACCGCACCCGTGAACCCTAACACAAGCGCCGGAGTCCAGCCGCCGCACGCACCGCCGTCCTCGGACTCCGGGTCGGGCAAGCCTCCCGAGGACGCTATTTAAGCCGCCGCACCCCCTCTGATTTTCGCCGTTTTCCGCCGCCTCGTTTGCCCTCCTTCTCGCTGCCCGAGATGCCGCCATCGCTCCGCGCGAGCTCGCCGTCGATTTCCGCCATGCCGAGACCTTCCGCCACCTTTTTCTTCATCGCCGGTGCCTCTCCGCCGTTGCCGTCTGCTCGCCTGAGTTCGCCGCGTCGCCCTCTCCCCGGACCGCCTTGTCACGGGTCCGATCCGTCGCCGTGCGCCGTTCGCCGTGTCGTCTTCCCCGCTGCCGGTGAGCCTCGCGCCGCTGCCTCGCCGTTGTTCTCCGCTGAGGAACCATGCTCGTCCGATCGCCAGCCGACGCGCCTAATCGGGCCACGTCCTTCATCGCTGCAGCCCCACTTCTGGCCGTCCAATCTGGCCCTCTCGCCAGATGCGCGACGCGTGGATGCTGGCGTTAGCCCTAAAGCTGCGTCAGCGCTGAGGTCGGTCATGCGCCGGGTGCACGGTGAATCGGCGCAGTGCCATGAACCCAATCCACCGTGAACCGGATGATGTCAGCGTTGCGCAATAAACCGATTTTCCAGTACAAAAATAAATCCAGAAATTCTGAATTTCTGATTTCCAGCCTTTTTCTCTGATTTAATTTTCCAGAAGCTTGTTCTCCCTCATACGAACTCCGATTGAGGCGATTCAAGTTTCTAAATTTTTCTAAAATCAAGATCTATCTTCCAGAGCCATTTATTTTCAGTTTTGAGCTTGTTTGAGTCTCTGTTTTGTATTTATTTGGTTTCGTTGCTTCTTTTCCGGTAGACGCTAATTCCGAGGGAGCGAACGAAGAGTTCGAAGACCAAGACTCAGCACTAGATCAGCAAGGCAAGTCGTAATCCTTTGATCATGTTGATCCTATATTTGCAAAAGTAATTTACTTTATTACAATGGCATGCTATTTTGTATACCAATTCTTATTTAATGGGAGTAGATGTATACCTAGTTGACATTATGCCACCTTGATTAATTGTATGCCATGTATTAATTGCTAAACCTAGGTTGGGACATTACTAGTTGGACATAAACATTATACCAACATTGGGTTACGTAGCTATGCTTAGACATGCTTAGATATACGTTGGGATTCATGTCACATATTGAATAATGTTAATCTTTAATTAATGAGATATTGAATCGTGGCCGTTAGCCACTGTTATAAAATTTGTTGTACCATGGCGGGGTTTGCCATTGGTCTTGGTTGAACGAATTGTTTTCCCTCGGGCAAGTGATCGTGCAGTAAAGGGGGTGCTTTCTAGCACATTGGGATGTGGATGTCTTGCCTGAGACAATTAAGGACATAATCTTGTGCGCCATTGAACTGGGCCTAACCGTACTACCACATGTCTGGAATGGGACAGACCTAGCTGATTAATTTGTAATGTCTAGCCTTGAGTACTGCCAGTTGGTGGTGTGGGTTCCAGGATGGACGGGTAGATTCGCAAGGCGCAAGAGGGGGCCCTAAGGGGCGAAACCTTAGCGAAGCGTGACTGAGTTTAGGCAAAGGCATTGTAAAGGCTTTGTCATGATATCTCTGCGACACACCAAAGGAAGTGTGTTAAGATCGATTGCACAAAGAGATGGTCATGTCTTGTGGGTAAAGTTGTACAACCTCTGCATAGTGTAAAACTATTCGAATAGCCGCGTTCGCGATCATGGACAAAGCCCGGGAATTTCACACGGGGTATAGAGTGTTTCATAAAATGTGAAATGTGGAATTGTTGGGATGTGAACGGGGAGTTCACTGTTGTTTTGTTGTCTATCATTGATTTATCAGTTATTTATTTCTCTTTTCATAAATATGCTTTCAATCTATTTATTGTATTTCAATTCAAGTTACTGCTTTCTGCAAATGAAACATATAGCCATCCTTGTCAAGCCGTGCATGAATATATTGCATCAATTCCCTATGGCTTGCTGAGTTCCTTTGTACTCACGGCTTTATGCCTTTGTTGATCAGTTGCTGAAGGAGATAATGAATATCATGAGGAGGAATTCTATGAAGACTACGTGGATTAGGAAGGCGTTCCCCAGACGATTGCCTGTGGCATGTCGAATGGCTCAAGTTATCTTTTCCGCTGCAATCGTATTTGTTTCTTAAGCCCTTAAGGCATAATGGTGTAAACATTGACCCTAAGGTCGTTTGATTTATTCAATAATAAATTGCTTCTTCTTAGTTAATTTGTTGTATGGAATGGTATTTCATCTACGTTTCCACTGTGTGCACTAGCGTGATCCTGGACTAGTGCAGTATACACAGAGGGTTTCGGATTTGCAAATCCGGGTCCCGACAACAACCAAGCAATTAAAAACCTTCCAGCGGTAGGGTTACCCCCAATAGGTCCCTCGGCAGCTGCCGGATGCGCCCGAAGTACACCAGGCTGGAGCCAACCAACCAGCTCAGTCGGACCAGCCGACCAAATCCGGCCGTCGCCTTCGACCATGCTTTACCGACCAAGCTCAACCCCCAGCCGTATCTAACGAACTCGCTCGGGGGTTCGGGGCTACTGACGAATATTCATACAATGGGTACCCCAGCAGCCCGGAGTAATGAACGGGTTGTCCCAAGCCTGGCTCCGACCAAAGGCCTCACATGTCCACAAAGGACACTCGACCCCGACCTAACGAGCTGCTCCAAGGTCATTCCCGACCTAACGGGGCGTCCGACCCCCGCCACAGGTTGGACTCCCCACCGGCTCTGACAAAGCTGAGGCAATCTCTGCCAAGGGCTAAGTGTCAGGCCTCTGCCAGCCATCGGCCACGTGGTCTACGGACACGACCGCTCGAAGTGACCATGCGAGGGCAAGTGGCTCCTTCCCAAGATAGCACGGAGGTTGCTAAAGTCAAGACTCCAGTCTCATCATCCAGTCATGCACAGTATGGAGATACGCTCCCTCCCGAGGCAGCACCAAAGACGCAATACGACGTCAGCGCCCGTTAGGCCCGCAGAAGGCAGGTGCGCTGTTTCCCAATGAAGCAGCGAACTGATCTACTCGATGAGCCCACCAACCCGGTATGGGCAGAAGAGGAGGTCGACCAACCACCAAGATCGAGGGTCAGAACTCTTAGCATAGATATCTTCATCCTTCCCTCTCCCGACTTTCCATGTAACCTGCCCCCTCCGACTATATAAAGGGAGGCAGGGTCTTCTGGAGAGGGGACGAACGGACGAACGGTCTCTCTCGCCCTCTTCTCTAGATCCCTCAACGAATAGGCAGTTTACGCTCTCACGTTCGAGCCCCGACTCCGCTTGTAAACACATGCGTTTTACGCACCTAAAGCAACACGATAACACCACACGAACTGGAGTAGGGACATTCAGCCCGAACCAGTATACATTATGGGTGTTTTAGTCTAACCATTCAAGGAGAGGGAGCGCGCGGCCCGTTAGACTTATAAATTTACTTGCCGGTGACTCGAAACCCCGACAGGTATATTAGCTAAATTTCCCAAATTCATTTAAATATATTTTAATCAATTTAGCATGCATAATTTGAAAGCAAAATATATATTTAAAAGAAACTGGGATCAGAATGGTCAAAGCATCACTTGCCTTCAAAGAGTTGCTGATCTTGATCCGAAGCTTGATCTTGAGCGACGAACTCTTCTTCGAAATTTTCCGGCAAATTTGTGTCTACGCGTAAAAATAATATATGCAATAAATAACTAAAACAGTATACTAAAATACCTCAAAAATTCAAATAAAATTCATAAATAAAAAGATCTCAATTTTACAAATTTTTAGAGAATGGAATCACCTCAATCGGAGTTAAAATGCAAAAGTTATAGCCTTTTAAAGTTTTAAATAAAATATAAATCAGAAAATCCCATTTGTTTTAATTATTTTTATACGGAAAAAATGGGATTTATGATGTCAGCATGACCTAATGATGACGTCAGCACCGAAAAGAATTTTGGCCAAAATATTTTTATATATAAAAATATTTATGACGTTAGCGATGACGTCAGCATGACACGTGGAAGTCTCTCGGACCGACACGTGGCAGCGGCGCATAAACCCGGTCTACGAAACAGTGCGGGTCTACGGTGGACTGCCATTACTGTGCACGTGCACCGGCTGATGCATGCACTGGTGTCAACTTTTGTAGTCGGCAATGAAATTATGGGGCAGGCGCTGGATCTAAAACTCGATGGTTGCACAAGACAGAGGATTATACAGGTTCAGGCTCTCGCGTAGGAGATAATACCCTAGTCCTGTGTTCTGGAATTATGCTGATCTCTTGGATCTGGGGTCGCTCAAAGCGCAATATGCTCTGGGCGATATGAGGTGTGCTATGCTCTATGGCTTGATTGCTCTATGCTTGGATGATCGGGCCCCTATGTTGTTGCCCGCCCTCCCCCTTATATACTGGAGGTGGTGCGGCTTACAGAGTCCTGATCGGTTTGGAGATTTCGATCGGTTACAATATTCTAGTCGGTTACAGGATAGAGTTTACATCTTCATCTACCCTATTAACGACTCGGATTACAACCGTATCTATCATATCTAAATATAAGTTCAACTTCCTTTAGGATATGTCCTTGCGCACGGGCATGTCTCCCGACGCTGAGTATCTTCCGGGCCTCCTCTTGGGCTGTCATGAGGGTACCGGGTTCTTATATTCCACAAGAGCCCCGAGTCCTTTGCGATCGAGTTGCCGCTTCCTAGTTGCAGCCCAACCGAGTCATGCTTCACGCCGAGTGCTTCCAGTTCTTGATGCGACTTCCGACTAATTTTCCTTACACCGGTAGTGCCCTATTGTAGGCAAAGAGATCGTGAAGGACTCAATAGAGCTCCACGCGTTAAACTTTCCGAGTGGTTCCTAGCCCCATTATTGGAATTCGGCGATCGGCTCATCTTGGGACATCTCAGATCCCAAACGATATCACGAAGTCAAAACGCTTTTCCGCTCAAGGAAAAATTCAGCGTCGCTCCTTTAAATTCATTAAATCGCCGAAGTTCTTGATGTCGTTGTTGAAGCGTTGGCTCACACGTCGCATCAAATTTAGTAGCCCCAAATCATGTATATGCAGAACTTAGGCAATGTAAAATCAATTCACTCGGATGTGATGTCCGACTGGTGTATATATGATTTTAGAGTATTTTACTCTTTTTCCTTATTGATTTTGAATTCATCCGAGTGGTTTGACTCTTTTTGCTTAAGCACTCTGCCCGACTAGTCTAGCCCCCGAGCGTTGGGAGTCGGCTCATGGCTCTTTTTCCTAGGCACGTGTTTTGGGTGACTAAAATTCGCCGTTCATGGGGTCAGAGCTTCACAACTGGGAGTTATCGCACTCGGATTCACTTGCAATCGTTAAGCAAAAGAAGAAAAATACAACTCAAAAAGATGTGCGTGTGCGCACACTATTAGGTGTAGCCCTCGACTTACTACTTAGTTGTGGGTCAACTAAGTAGCAAGTCAGGAAAGTCAATAATTTTATTTATAATGACATAATTGAGTAAAAAGCGACTTAGCTGCTTTATGCTCCATATGTTGCTGACGATCATGCCATCTTTGCTCATGGCGCAGGCGTAGGCTTGTAGATGAGCTGTAGGCGGCGCTCGGGGCGCAGGCGTGGGCTCATGGCCGTGCCAAAGGTGGCGCTTGGGGTGCAGGCGTGGGCTCGTGGCCGTACCGAAGGTGGCGCTCGGGGCGCAGGCGTGGGCTCGTGGCGTGCGAAGGTGGCGCTCGGGCGTGGCGTGGGCTCGTGGCCGTGCCGAAGGTGGCGCTTCGAAGCGCAGCGTGGCTCGTGGCCATGCCGAAGGTGGCGCTTCGAAGCGCGGCGTGGGCTCGTGGCCGTGCGAAGGTGGCGCTTCGAAGCGCAGTGTGGCTCGTGGCGCGCCGGCGAAGTGGCGCTTCGAAGCGCAGCGTGGCTCGTTACCCGTCTGAAGGTGGCGCTTCGAGGCGCAGCATAGTCTCGTGGCCGTGCCAAAGGTGGCGCTCGAGTGCGAGCGTAGGCTCACGGCCGTGCAGAAGGTGGCGCTCAGGGCGCAGGTGTGGCTCGTGGCCATGCTGAAGGTGGCGCTCGGGGCGAAGGCGTGGCTCGTGGCGTCGCGAAGGTGGCGCTTCGAAGCGCGGCGTAGGCTCGTGGCGTCCGCAGCGCGTGGGAGCGCGTGTGAGCTTCACCTTCCGGCATTTCCTGATTTTGCTGAATTGCAGCCACCGTCACCATGGCCTTGATCTGGGCCACGATCGAGGCCGCCGGGCTATCTGATGCAATCATCGGGTCTAGTTTGTCGAAAAGCGTTTTGGAGGCGACGACATTCTGCATTGGCGTGTGGAAGACGGCTTGATCTCCCAACTTGGATTGCAGGATGTCCTCGCGGACATTGCCACCGCGAGATCGAAGCGATCGCACCTGCACCTCCTTACCCTTATGAAGACGATCTTCTCCCGCAGCTTCTTGTTCTTCTTGTTGGCGTTGGAGATCGGTCTTCTGCTCTTCTATCGCGAAGACGCCACGAAGATCGCAGCAATTCCTCGCGATGCCGACTGGTTTGCCGGCCAAGTCAAAGTGACATACTTGAAATGAGTCGGCCTGATCTTTACCAGATTGGATCCGGTTCAAGTCTAGGCGGACAAGTTCTCCGCCCGCATCTGCGACGAAGTCCAGGCTCCCGAAACAGAAATCCTAGCTGGAGATGAAGGTGGTGGTGATTCCGCCGATCGCTGCCATCGAGTCTGTAGGAAAAGATTATAGTGCCTCCCTACCTGGCGCGCCAACTGTCGAGTTTTGTAGTCGGCAATGAAATTATGGGGCAGGCGCTGGATCTCAAACTCGATGGTTGCACAAGACAGAGGATTATACAGGTTCAGGCTCTCGCGGAGGAAATAATACCCTAGTCCTGTGTGCTGGAATTATGCTGATCTCTTGGATCTGGGGTCGCTCAAAGCGCAATATGCTCTGGGCGATATGAGGTGTGCATGCTCTATGGCTTGATTGCTCTATGCTTGGATGATCGGGCCCCTATGTTGTTCCCCGCCCGCCCCCTTATATACTGGAGGTGGTGCGGCTTACAGAGTCCTGATTGGTTTGGAGATTACGATCGTTTACAAGATTCTAGTCGGTTATAGGATAGAGTTTACATCTTCATCTACCCTATATTAACGACTCGGATTACAACCGTATCTATCATATCTAAATATAAGTTCAACTTCCTTTAGGATATGTCCCCTTGCGCACGGCAACGGGGCCTGACGCGGGGAGTATCTTTTGGGCCTCCCTCTTGGGCCTGTCATGAGGGTACCCGTGTTCTTATATTCGACAACTGGTGTCACCTGGTGTGGTCCAGCCAATCACCGATCGACACGCGGCACTAAATTATTAGCCGAAGCTTGATTCAATCTCGTCCATCCGATTTAAAATGAACGGCCGAGATTGATGCGACGTTTCGACTCAGATCTACCTAGAGCTAAAACGTGGCTTCACTATGGCCATTGGATCCCGATCGGACGGCCATGATTAATCGAGCGACGTCGACAGAAACGGCGGCGCTGACTCCTCGATTTCCGTGCGACACGCATCAACGCGGGACTGGCCCGATGCGTGGTGCGATCTCGCCCGCTCAATTCAAAAATGAATGACCGAGATGAGCCAAGGCTAATCGGCTCAGGCTTACTGCGGCGTGACACGCGGAGTGATCCAAGACGACCAGTGCACATCCGACGGCTACGGCAACTACGCAATGTGGCAGCGCTAGAAACCTAGGATCTAAATCTAATGGCTGGAAATAAAACAACATGGATCTACACGATGCAATCTAGACCGTTGATTAAATCTGACGGCTGAAAGTTAAAGATGGGGTTTAATGTTGTGGGGCGACGTGGCAAGATTTGAAGCGTTTAGCGAAGATCTGATGGTGGGCGAAGCTTGAGTTGGCAGCGATGGCACGGCGGCGCAGATTGACCAGAGAGGAAGAAGACGACCACTGCGACGGCGCTGTGGGGCTTCTCCAGCGACACGAAGTGGCGCGACTAGAACGTCTCGGCACGGGCGACTCGGCGGCGACCTCAAACACGGCGGAGGCTGACCAACGGCGGCGCAAAGAACGGTGGAGAGTCTCGGAACTTCGGCGAGCTCATGCGACTGCTACGGTGGGTCTCGGGAAGAAAGAAACGGCGCAAAAGAGGCGAAAGGAAAAGCTCTACACGGTGCGCCAGGTAATGAAGGGGAAGAAATAACACGTCGCGATAATGGCGCGCGGAATCTCCGGCTGTAACATGCGGCGGCAGCGTTACCGAAAACGGTCGGCGGGCGACGTGGCGCGATCGGGGACGTCCACGCGCGGCGATCCAACAGGCGAAACGCAGCGGAGGCTAGGGTTTGCGTGGTGCAAGCTGGGCTGGGCCAACGAGCGCAAATGGGCTGGACCGAACGAGGTTTCGGCCCAACACTGTTTTAGGATTTTCAAAACATTTCTGATTTAAATTAATTCAGATAAATAAAGAAAGCCAAAATAAATAGCAAAAATACCCGAAAAATCTAGAAAAATTCTGGAACATTCTGAACTCAAATAAAATATTCCCAACAAAACTTTGCATAAACTTTTGCATGAATTTAATTAAATTTAAGAAAGGTCAAATATGAATAAATCCAATTAAATTCTAATAAATTCTTAGAAATTCTCAAAAATAAAAAAATACTCCAAAATTTAAATTAGTGTAAATTTCAGGGTGTTACAATAGTGCATATTAGAACAAGAAGGAAGAGATCTCCTCAAAGAAATCCACTAGGGAATTTGTGGGAATCACGCGGTGTAAACAACCTTAGTCGGCAAGGCTTATCGTCAGGGATTTTTCTGGCTGCTGTTGTCACTGATGTAGAGGACATCGTCCGGACATGCGAAGGATTTCAGTTCTTTGCGCGACAAGAAAACAAACCGGCACAGGAACTACAGACCATCCCAATCACCAGGCCATTTGCAGTCTGGGGGCTTGACATGGCGGGACCCTTGAAGAAGGCTTAAGGCGGTTATACTCATCTATTCGTGGCGGTCGATAAATTCACCAAATGGATCGAGGCCAAGCCAGTCGCCACAATCACAGCCGCAAAGGCCAAAGAATTCTTCCATGAAATCGTGGTTAGATTCGGCGTTCCAAACCGAATCATCACGGATAACGGCACCCAATTCAGAGGTGGCATATTTCAAGACTGTTGCGGCGAACTCGGCATAAAAATTTGCTTCGCATCAGTAGCACACCCCCGAAGTAATGGGCAAGTCGAACGAGCCAATGGCATGATGCTACAAGGCCTAAAGGCAAGGATGTTTTATCGTCTCAAACCACATGCCACTCGGTGGGTCAAAGAATTGCCTTCGGTACTTTGTGGGCTGCGAACCACCCCTAGCAGAGCAACCGGGCAGTCACCTTTCTTCCTGGTGTATGGCTCAGAGGCGGTCGTCCCCACTGAGTTAGAATTTGGATCCTCGCGGGTTCGGAGCTATGAGGAGGTCGCTTCGGAAGAAAGCCGGCTAGAAGACCTCGACCGACTGGAAGAAGCCAGGGACATTGCAACAATTCAGTCGGCAAAGTACCTTCAGGGCTTACGTCGCTATCACGGTCGCAATGTAAGGACTCGCGCATTCTCCAAAGGAAATCTGGTCTTTAGAAAGAATCAGAAATGCGAGCATAAGCTCTCCCCAAGCTGGGAGGGCCCTTACATCATCGATGAGGTGATACGTCCTGGGGCTTATAAGCTCAAGCGTGAAGACGGCACGATTGTCAACAACACCTGGAACATAGAGCAGCTACGTCGTTTTTTCCCTTGAGCTCTGTAATTCAAGTTCTTCTTTATGAATAAATATTTACTCTTAAAATTGTTCTTGTATAATCTTCTCAAAAATTATGCGTTTGAGTTCTTTGCTCCTACGAATTTTAAGACTTTGAGACATGCGTCATGAACCATTCCTCAGAGCCTGGGGGCTGAACTAGTCGGACATGACATTGTCAAAACCACTCGGGCAATGCAGCATATTTAAAGAAAAAATGCAAGGCCAAAGAAATATTTTCAATTATTCGTTTGCAGGTCCAAAGTCTCTGCGACAGCTGAAGAAGCATCTTTAACTTCCTCCCAGAGTTCGGCCGCCCGGTCTTCATCCACGTTACAGGCATAGCCATCTTTAATGGCCTCAAGATCCACTCGGGGATAAAGCGCCTTGGTGATCGCCAGAGCCTAGCTAGCGCTATTGGTCGCCGTTTCCTTCAAGAGTATCTTAAGCTCCTTGGGGGCTTCCTCCAGTTGGGAGATAACTTGGTCCCTACTGAGCGACCTCTCGCCTCCGGGATGAAGCAACCTCAGCAACGGGTCAGAGGCCTCGCGAAGCTTAGCACAAGACATTTCAAGGGCCTCGACCTTCTCGTTGTAAGCGGCGTATTGCGCCCGTGTCTTGAACTTGTAGTCTACAAGCAAAACAGATTATTAAGAAGTACCAAGAAGACAATGAAGGCAAGGGAGGGCCAAGCTGCTAAGCGTACCTTCTAGCTCCTTCTCCGATTTCAATTTGGAGACCTTCGAGGCCTTAAGTTGCTCTTGGAGCTTTACAATAGTAGAATCTCTAACTGACACGAAGATGAGGAAATCAAAAGACCAGACGATTAAACGAGAACACCGGATGGTCCAGGAAATATCTACCTCGAAAAGAGCCAACGACATCTAGCTTCTCTTGCCACAGGGTCTCCTTCTCCTCCTGCAGGGCTTGGACCTCTGACCGAAGATTTTGCAGCCGGGCTGCATGTTTAGCTTTGATCTGCTCCAGTTCGGCCAGATATTCCTGGCACGTCCTGACTTCCGGGAGCATCTTTTGGAGGTATTCGGATTTCTTTGCAGAGCGTTCTCCCAATTTCTGTAACCATCGCATGGACAGGTGACAACATGCTAATCGGCACAAGCAAGAAGGTGATAAGAGTAGTGAAAGTATTACTCGTGCCAGGTGAGCGCAAGCGGTGGCATGACTAAAAGTCATTCCTTTCTTTCTCCTCCTCCGAGTCGTCAAGGGACTTCAAGCCGTCTTCCTCATCAACCCACGCGGTTTGCATTATGAGTTGAGGGCGAGCAAGAGTCGGCGGATCTCTTCAACCTCGGGGGATGGACGGGAGATGGGCCCTTGAGTAGCAGGGCCCGATGTCGAAGCACGGGGTGTCTGTGAAAGCGGCTGTGGCTCGGAGGGCGCCCCTGTGTCCCCAGGCGAGGCAGATTGTGAGGCCTCCTCAACCAAGACATGTATGCCCTGGAACTCAATTTCTTCAGGGGCCCCAGACGATGTCTTGACAGGAACATCATATGAAGGATTCCTATAAGAAGAATGATCGGTGAATAAGCCAGCAAAATGCGTCGAATAAGAGTCGATAGGACATCTAACTTGTCGGACTTCTTTATTCTCATTGGGGGTTTCTTGCGAGCGGTAGAACCACTTCTGGAGGGACCAGTCGGGGTGCTACGATCTGGAACCCTAGGCTCTTCCCAAGCGCTCGAGTCACTCAGAGTTGGACTCGGCTGGACCACGGGCTTATGCGGAAGGGGAACTGGAGGCACCGGGGCTTGCATTGGTGGATCTTGGATTTTGGGACCACCAGTCGGGCGCCGAGGCTTCGGGGAGTCCTTGACAATTGTTTTCTTTCCCTTCTTAGCGGCCAGGTCTCCGGCTTGGGAGCTCGTAGGCCGCTTCCTGTGAGCGCTCTTATGAACAGGCATTTCTTGTTAGTGTTATGCCCTTGAGGCAATCATTTAGATGATTGTAACATGACTATGTTTATGAATAATAATATGATTATTGGTCCAATGAATGTATATCATTGTATTGATCAACAAGTATGTGACTTGATTATGAAGCTCTTTACTTAATGATGTAATTCGATAAATATCTCTGATCGGATATCATCGTATAGGACTACGATGAATAGATCAGCACATGTAGTGATCGATGATCATGCTTCATAGATCATGGGATATGGAGATATCATCTCTACATTGTGGACCATGTTGAAGAACATGGGTTAGATAGACCCGCTATGGGACAACTGCGAGAATGTTTCATTCTTATGTGTCATCGTGTATCTCATACCTAGAAGATGTATGATCCTTAGACACGAGATTGTCATATTCCCTACATGTGTAATAGTTTTCCTTGGGGCTATCAAACACTACTTCCTAACCGGATAGTTATAAAGGTAGCTTTCATGTTTACTATGAAACGTGCGAGAGAAGTGAGCAATAAGATGGAATTTGCCACTCCAATGAAACGGAGATATATGACAAGGCCACTCGTGTGATATGATTAAGAAAGTGCATGGCCATGCCGTGATTGAGGAGTCAATCACAACTTATTAATATATCACGGATACGAGAGATGGATTGAATCATCAAAGGATGACATGCTTCTCGCTTGAGATCAATCGTCATATACTTGGCAAAGGATTATTACATGAGTTCTTTTGATAGGTTCTGCTTCGATTTGATCACAAGATGTTTGGGAGTTGGTATACTTTGCAAGAAGCCGCTACCAACTATTGGATTGAAAGGAGTTTTCCGAATCCATGTCCAAACGTATGTGAACCCGCAGGTCACACACTTAATGGGCCGGGACGCATTAGTTTGGATTGGATCCGTAATTAATGAACCTCGTGGGCTTAGCATGCCGTGGGCCCCGGTTTAGGTTTCATCTCGTGGCTATATAAGGAGGGAGGAGGAGGGCGCAGGTGTGCTTTCCACGGTTTAGGTTTGATTCACTTGAAACCCTAGCCTCCTCCTCTCACCGCCTCGCCGAGCGACTAGGTGCTTGCACACGACGCACGGCGCTCCATCTCTGGACGTGTGGATCATGCGGTGACGCTGCGGCGATCGGCGTGGGAGGACGATCCACGGCGAGGCGAGGACGATCCACTACATCGACGCAACGATCGCGGCGAGGACGAACCACTACATCGACGCGCGAAGGATTCCGCAACTGCGCGTCTAGTGGTAATCTTATCTATGATCCCCTTCTTGCGAGTAGCTTTCTGGTTGCGCGGTAGTTTTTTTTTTGTGCTAGCGTAGCATACCGCGTTTCCCTTCATTTCTGGGAGAGGCGCATCATTGAAGAAAGCCAATCGATCCTGGATAGGAGTATTAAAACTATTAAAAGTCATTCAGAGATGAATGTGGGAGTCTATCAAACTTTCTTACCTCAGGAGGAGGATTTGATGCAGTGAAGGACTTGGGGCATCTGGCGGTGGACATCTCTACGCTCGGGATGAAAAGTCACCTACCCGAGCATATACTTGCTCCTTTGACACTGATTCGGGCAGTTCCCGGGTCGGATCGTCCCTCCCTTCAAATTCATATCCCAGGTGGACTCGCTCTTTTAGCGGTTGTACCCGGCGAGCGACAAAATGGAGGGCTAGACCAACGCCCGTGAGACCGTCTTCTTTTAATTTCTCAATCAGCGCCAGAAGATCACGCACCTGGTCCATGTCACCAGCATTGGGGGCAGATACCCAAGAAAGGGACACCTTAGGCCGGTGCCCGACGAAAGAGGGGAGAGCAGGATCAGGATTGGCACAATAGAACCATTCCTGGTGCTAGCCTTTATTGGAAGTTTTGAAGGGAATGACAGTAGTTTTTCTTTAACCCCTCCCACAACTGAAATTCGACTCCCCCAATTACCTTGGGGTCGCTCTTTGAGGGATAAGTTTTTAAGAGGTAGAAGTGACGAAAGAGATTGAAATGAGGGCGGATGCCCAAGAAGGCCTCGCAGAGGTGAACAAAGAGGGAGATTTGCAGGATAGAATTGGGATTCAAGTTCACCAATTCAATGCTATAGAAAAAGAGAAGACCGCAAAGAAAAGCATAGGCAGGAAGCCCCAGCCCGCGCTGGAAGAAAGATTCAAAGACCACAATTTCTTCTGAGCGAGGGGTAGGGATGGATTCACCTGGAGCCGGTCAAGCGAAATCAAAGTCAAGGCAGGAAGAACCCCGTCATCCGCCAAGGACTGCAACCGTTCTTCCGTTGTTATCGAGGTGGTCAAATATTGGGGCAAAGGCAGCGAGGAGGTGTCTTTGGAAGAATGAGAAGACATTTTCGGAGAAAAGATCAACGGCGGCGCAAAAATGCGAGCGAAGCAGCAGTTAACCCTAGCAGCGGAGAAGTCAGAGAGACAAGGAAGCAGAAGAGACAGGATTGCGCGATGGGAAAATGAACCATCGGCTTAGTCTTTAAGGGGGGAAAATCAGGTTTTCACCGAATCGGCGAGAAAAAGATTGCAAAACACCTAACCCTGCCCTATGCTTCGTAATGATTCGCAGGCATGGTGTCCTGACATATGGAGGCAGTCATGGTTTGACCAAGTCATATTTGGGACACGTTACTCCCCACGATGGGATGTTTAACCACTTATCGAGCTAAGCGAGACGTGGGTGTCCTCTAGTTTGGATTAAAAATATCTTCCTGTGATATGCCCCATGTTGGGTCGCTAGTTGGTTACCGCATTGCGGAATCATATCACGGGTTGAGCCTGATAAGGCACGGTTCCAATGGTATGCCCCAAGATGGGTCGATAAGCTGTGCATCGTAATAAATGAGTACGGATACCGTTCGGATAAACCTTGATCGCTCCAAGTTGAGCCTAAGCTATATCCTACAACAGTCGGATATGAGTATCACTCGGCCAAGAGCCACGTAAATATGATACGCTCCAAGTCGAGCCTAAGCTATATCCTACATCAGTCGGATATAGGTATCACTCGGTCATGAGCCAAGAAAATCCTGATACGCTCCAAGTCGAGCCTAAGCTATATCCTACAGCAGTCGGATATGGGTATCACTCAGCCAAGAGCCACATAAGTATGATACGCTCCAAGTTGAGGCTAAGCTATATCCTACGGCAGTCGGATATGGGTATCACTCGGCCAAGAGCCACGAGAATATGATATGTCCCAAGTCGGACTAGAGCTATATCCTATAGCAGTCGGATATAGGTATCACTCGGTCAAGAGCCACGCAAATCCTAATATGTCCCAAGTTGGACCTAAGATATGTCCTACGACGATTGGATATGGATATCACCCGTCCAAAGAGTCATGCAAGCTTCGCTAAACCCCAAGCTGGGTCTAAGCTATGTCTAACTACAATCATGGAAATTACTTGGAAAGGTATTTCTTTATTATATATGAGTTCCCCAGGCATTATGCTCGGGAAAATATTTTCTTACATTTACAGGGGTCTTATACTTCTCCGCGGTGCACGCGACCAAGAGCCTCCACGAGAGCCTCCTTAGACCTATAAAGGGTAGGGAAAATCTCGAGGAAGGTGTCGACGGCGGCATAGTCGAGGGCGACGGCTTTGTCTTCCACCCATTCAGCCATGGCGAGGTCGAAGTACGCCCACTCCTCGGCGAGTTCAGGGTCCCGGCCGTCCATGAAGATTCCACGGGAAGAAGGTGGAGCTCAGAGCAGGAAGATGGAGAACTAAGCATAAGGGAATAAATTCCAGAAGCATTGGTTCGCCTTTTATAGCTGATATGGTAAGGTTGAAATAAATGCGAAGACGTAAAGACATCAGAAGCTGAGGAGACTTGGAGTTAAGATAGTTCAGAAGCCAAAGAGGTTTTTGGAAAATGAATTGACACAAGAAGTCAAAACAACCTTGAAGACTATCCGGGGTTATATTCGAGTCCTTCATAATCCCCTTGCTGAAAGGAGAAGCATTCAAATCAAAGAAGAAACCAGTCAGATGTTTATGCTGGAAGCTGAGAACGTTGATTCAAAGTTGAGACCCAGATGAAGATATAGCAATCGGATCATGAATCACTCGAGGGCTACTGTGGAATATAAGAACCCAGGTGTCTTCATAACCAGCCCAGAAGTGCCAGAAGGAGAGACAGGGCCGAGCGGAAAGCCCAGAGGGTAAGCTCCACGCCAAGCCTTGCTGCCGTGCGCGAGGAGATACATCCTAGAGACAGTTAAACATATATTTAGATGTAAGAGATATGATTGTAATCTGAGTTATTAGCAGGGTAGATAAAGATGTAAACTCTATCCTGTAACCGATTAGATTCTAATAACCGATCGGAATCCCTTAACTGATCAGGACTCTGTAAACCGCCCCACCCCCATTATATAAGGGAGAGGGCGGGCAACAACAGAGACATGAGCAATCTTAGATCCAAGAGATCCACATAATCCCAGCACACAGGACTAGGGTATTACCTCCTCCGTCAAGGGCCTGAACCTATCTAAACCTTTGTCTTGTGTGACCTTCGATTTTGAGATCTAGCGCCTACCCCATAAATTCATTACCGACCACAAAAGTCGACAGATGTCTTGAGGGTGTTTGTATGATTTTACACTTATATTGCACCCTAGGATAGACTAAAGACCAAGTTTTCTATCAAGTTGTCATTCTGTCCAGAACTTGTTCTTCGTGTAGAAGTCAGTCTTTGATTTTTAGATAAATATAAAAAATATTTTTTAGTGCTTCTTACTGGAGAAGGTGCGTGACTCATATATCCATCTCTAGAAAAATTTGTGAGTCCACTGGTTGCACCTTTTGAGCGCTATGAAGTGAAAACCGAGCCTCAAACTTTCTGATCGAAGTTCCTGACTGTCTGTATTACTTGATTTTTTGTGTCTATTATACAAAGCTTTTTAACGTGATTTTTGGTGTACTATTTAATGACTGAACTGCTCATGCGGACAAAAATTCCCAAAAATTTTAGAGCAACATAAACTCACCAACCACCTGCTCCAATTGAGGACAATTCTTGGAAAATCTGTTTTTACTTTTCTGAAAAGAGGCTTTGTTGTTTTTAGCTTTATCTCTTTTAGAAAAGAAGCCTTTGAATTGATTCTTTTTGTTTGGACACTTGACAACCAGGATTGTGATTAAAACATCTCTAACATGGTTCATGGTTCTCAACCATGTAAGCTAGGGGTACACATAGTTGTCTAGTTGTTCGGGTTTGGAGGGTGTGCGAATCTAAGAAGCACCAGTTTGAATGAAAATCTTTGGGTGTTTTAGATTTTTATTGCGAGATTGTTTGGAGTACTTTGAGTGGGGGAAAATTTTATATGGGATCATTTACCCCACTCTCTGATCGCCATTTCGATCCTTCAATACCACACCTTAGTGAAGAGGAACGCGGTATGCTACGCTAGCACCCAAAAAAATCTACCGCATAACCAGAAAGCTACTCGCAAGAATGGGATCATAGATTAGATTACCACTAGACGCGTAGTTGTGGAACCTTCGCGCGTCGATGTAGTGGACCGTCCTTGCCGCAGTTGTTGCATCGATGGAGTGGATCGTCCTCCCACGCCGCAGTCGCAGCAGCATCACCGCAGTAGTCCACATGTCTGCGGATGGAACGCCGTGCGTCGGTGTGCAAGCACCTGGTCGCTCGGCAGGGGTAGCGAGAGGAGGAGGCTAGGGTTTCAAGTGAAACACTTCTAGACCGTAGGAAAGCACACCCTGCGCCCCCTCCTCCACTCCTTATATAGCCACGAGATGAAACCCTAAACCAGGGCCCATCAGTGTGCTAAGCCCACAAGGTCCATTAATTACGGATCGAATCTAAATTAATGCGTCCCAGCCCATTAAGTGTGTGACCCTGCAGGTTCACGTACGTTTGGACATGGATTCGGAAAACTCCTTTTCAATCCAAAGTTGGTAGCGGCTCCTTGCAAAGCATTCCAACTCCCAATCATGCTATGATCAAATTGGACAGAACCTATCAAAAGTACTCATGTAATAATCCCTTTTCCAAGTATATGAAGATTGAACTCATGGCGAGAAGCATGTCATCCTTTGATGATTCAATCCATCTCTCGTATCCGTGATATATTAATAAGTTGTCATTGACTCCTCAATCACGGCATGGCCATGCACTTTTTTAATCATATCACACGAGTGGCCTTGTCATATATCTCTGTTTCATTGGAGTGGCAAATTCCATCTTGACTGTTCACTTCCCTCTGCATGTTTTATAGTAAACATGAAAGCTACCTTTATAACTATCCGGTTAGGAAGTAGTGTTTGATATCCTCAAGGAAAACTATTACACATGTAGGGAATATGACAATCTCAAGTCTAAGGATCATAGATCTACTATGTATGAGATACACTGATGACACATAAGAATGTAATATTCTCGCAGTGTCCCATTGCGGATCTATCTAACCCATGTTCTTCAACATGCGTCCACAATGTATAGATGATATCTCCATATCCCATGATCTATGAAGCATGATCATTGATCACTACATGTGCTGATCTATTCATCGTTGTCCTATACGATGATATCCGATCAGAGATATTTATCGAATTACATCAATAAGTAAAGAGCTTCATAAGCAAGTCACATACTTGTTGATCAATACAATGATATACATTCATTGGACCAATAATCATATTATTATTCATCAACATAGTCATGTTACAATCATCTAAATGATTGCCTCAAGGGCATAACACTAACACTTAGGATAAAGCATCAGGTGCTTGCTGTCAACCCTGAAGATCACGAAGGAAGGAAATGTCAAGCTCAAGGAGCAGATTGATGAAGCATTCTAGAAGCTAGAAGACCCAGTGCTCCGAGTAGCCAGTTGAGACTCATGTGTGGGAGTCGCATCTTCTTAAGTTAGAAGTGTTGCCCATGTAGGCGGTAGTTTTGTGTGCTTAGGTTGAAATGGTTCTTCCTTGATTGCTGAGTGTGCGGTATGTGTTGCATAGCTCTTGGGCTTATGTAAGAAACCATACCAAATTAGTAATATTGCTTGCTTAAGTTCATTGGGTTAAACCTATCTCCCCTGCATTAGGATCCCCGCTTCTTACCTATGCTAATTTCTCTCTTCCCTAACCCTATGAAGCAATCAAGCAGATGGTTCAAATTAGCGGTAACAACGGAGTCAGTGGAAGTGGTAATCAACTCAGTGAGGATCTCAATGATGGATCAGTTCTCAACCGTCAGTACAAATGGATTTATAGAGTTTTAGAGAGTTCTTGGCTGCTCAAACTTAATTGATGCATGAGATGACGAAGCAAATGCAGAATATGATCGACCAAGCCAATGTCAACAATATGTCTCAAGCTATTACCAATGATTCCTGTTCTTACTCAAGGTTATCAAAATTCATAAGGTCTCGACCGTCGACGTTTTTTGGAAATGTTTCACCTTCGGAAGCGGAAGATTGGCTCAAGACTATTGACAATAAGTTACTCATTGCTCAGTGTGAAAATGAGGAGAAGGTCTTGTATACTTCTTAACAGTTACAAGGAATTGCTGTTGAATGGTGGAAGGGATACTGTGCTATCCATGAAGCCCCGTAGAATATCGCTTGGAGTGAGTTTGTTACTGTTTTTCGTTATCTCTTCGCTCCACCGAAAGATAGTGTGATCATGACGGATTCAGAGAAGAATGCTACCCCTGCACCTTGTTCAATATCTAAAAGATGTTCCTTGAAGTGCTGTCAACCAGACAAGTCAGAAGATCGTGCGTGCAATCGCTGTGGAGAAATAGGACATACCTCTGATGAGCATGCGATCAATTGCTCTAGTTGTGAAGGAAGTCATCCTCTTGGAGAGTGTCCTATGAGCAACATCACATGTTACCTTTGTGAAGGTCAAGATCATTGCCCAGCTCAATGTCTCTTGGATCCAATAGTTACTGCTATAACTCAGCATCAGCAAAAGAATCTCCGAGCTGCAGTTACTCAAGAATTGTCAGAAAGAGGTGGAATGTAGCTACACAGGTGATGCCGTTCGAAGAAATAAAAACGCAGCCCCCTAATCCTGTCAGCCTTCTTCAGGAAGTAGTAAGTGTCAATCCCCAACAGCATGTTTCTTATGTGATGAAGAAGGTCATTGGTTTCGGGAATGCCCTATGGAGCAACCATCCTTGAATTGCAAGAAAGACAATAATGAGCATACAATTGCAACCAACAATCATGATCATTTCGGAAGTCACCTCAGTTAAGTACATAACACCAAGAAGGAGTGGTGAAGTTACAAGAGAAGTTTTCCCAAAGAACCAGTTGAAGAAAAGACATCTGAGTGAAGACACTACCCTGGTCAATAAATGCTCAAGAAAGAGAGTCTGCCCTAAGCTTTGTTATACCTGCGACAAGCCCGGGCATTTTGCCAGAAACTGCCCTCAGAAGAAAGCGATCATGCTGGTTCAAGTCAATTTCAACTTCGTCCCATTCAAGACTTCGATGCCAACACCAATCGAGGAAGTTTAGATCAATGACTTTACCCTGTGCAAGTGTCATATCTTCAATTGTAAAGGAGAGTGATTAGTGATGATTCCATGTAAAGATTTCTTTAATAGAGAAATAAAGTTAAGATGAGTGATATGCCAGTATGTGAAGTGTTCGAATAAAAGTATTGATGGTAAATGAATGGTCAGATGTTTCCCTGGGTATTCACCAGTTTTGATGGTTCACCTGAGGATGTTGCGTGTGCAATGATGGTTAGTTCAGTGGTGTTTGTGAAGCTTGCCAACCCGGAAGAATTGCCGTTGTCAGAAAGTACATTATTGCTTGATTTAACCTAGAATGTTATGGAGTTAAGTTGCTTATTGTTGCAGAAAAGTTCCTAATGAACCACATTGGATACCGTACCCTAGATGCTACCCTAGGAATGGACTGGTTATCCAGACATAAGGCTGTTTGGAAGTTTGGTTGAAAATTTGTGTTAGCTAAAAGCCCTGAAGGCGGAAAAATGGAATTTCAAGCGACTGCAGATCATGTTGGCCAATTGATGGTAAATAGTGTGGAAGTTGCTAGCCTAAAAGATGTGCCAATTGTTGGAGATTATTCAGATATGTTTTGTGAGGATTTGTTTAGTATGCCACTAGATCGAGAGATCAAATTGTTATTGAATTAGTGCCTGGTACAGCGCCAAAAGCGAAGAGACCTTATCGAATGCCTACTGATGAGCTAGTTGAGACGAAGAAGCAGATCGAAGAGTTGCTAGAAAAAGGTTTCGCCAGAACAGGTTTGTCACCATGGGGAGCGCATGTTCTGTTTGAAAGATGGGAGGTTAAGGATGTTTATCGACCATCGAGCGTTTAATGAAGTGATGATTAAAGAATAAGTAACCGTCGCCTAGGATCAATGATTTGTCCGATCAGTTAAGAAGAGTTGGAGTTCTCTCAAAGATAGATTTTCTATCAAGTTATCATCAGTTAAATATTTGTGCAGAGAATGTTCTTAAGTCAGAGTTTTCTTCGCGATATGGACAATATGAGTAACAGTTGTGTCTGCTAGAGTGATCAATGCCATTACATAATTTATGAGCATGATGAACGAAGTTTTATGGAATAGTTGGTCAAGCTGTTGTTGTGCATATAGATGACATTCTTGTTTACTCCAAGTCAAAGGAAGAGCATGCAGAACATTTGAGATTGGTTTTGGAAAGACTACAAGAGCAACAGCTTTACACTAAGTTTGGTAAGTGTAACTTTTGGAAGGAGGAAGTTGAATTTCTTGGCCATGTAAAGACTACTTAAGGAGTTGCCATTGATCTAAGCAAAGTGGAAGCAATGTTGCATTGTGAGCAACCGAAGTTTGTTACTCGGATTCATAGTTTCCTGGGAAGATATTACAATCGATTCATAGAAGAATTTTCAATGATTGCTAGACCGCTTAAGCAGTTGTTGAAAAAGGAGAAGTTTGCATGGATGCCGCAGTGCGAAAAGAGTGTCAAGAGCTGGAGAAGCGTTTGACGACAGCGCCAATGTTAGTGTGGTCAGATGTTCAGAACGATTTTGATATATGGTATGATGCCTCGAGACAAGGACTCAGATGTGTATTGATGTAGAATGGCAAAGTGGTTGCATAAGTGTCAAGGCAATAAGGCCGCATGAAGAGAATTACCCAATGAATGATTTGGAGTTAGCTGCCGTCGTGCATGCTTAAAAGTTGGGGCGTCTTTATCTCATTGGAAATATGTGTGAGATATATGCAGATCATAAGGGTTTGAAATATATATTTCCTGGTCAGATCTCAACAAGAGACAGAAGAGATGGTTGGAGTTGATCAAGGAATATAATGTTGAATCCTTTGTCATCTTGGTAAGGCTAATGTGGTAGCTGATGCCTTGAGTTGAAAGAAAGAAAGTGCGAATATGCTGATATCAAGTGATCAACCAGAATTGTGCAAGGAGTTTGAAAAGCTGAAATTGGAAGTTGTTCCACAAGGATTTGTAGCTGCTGTGGAAGTGAAACAAATACTTGAAGATCAGATCATAGAAAGTCAGAAGGATGATAAAAAGATCAACCGAATCAAGTCAAAGAAAGATGAAGGCTTAGCTGAGGATTTTTACCGTGGATGAGCAAGGTACCACGCGGTTTAAAGGTTGAATCTGTGTACTGAACAAAAAGGAGTTTAAGCAATTGATTTGGAAGAAGCTCATGATCCTAAGTATTTGGTTCATCCAGGAAGTGCTAAGATGTATCAAGATCTTAAGGATAGGTTTTGGTAGCCTAAGATGAAGCATGAAGTTGCTGAAAATTTTGCTTTGTGTGAGGTGTGTTAGAGAATAAAGGCAATGCATCAGAGATTAGCAAGTTTGCTTCAGCCGGTGCAGATTTCTGAGTAGAAGTAAGAGGCAAACCAGTAATCAGATCCATAGCACTAAGAATTTGCAGAGAACTCAGAAGGGATATAGTTATGTTTGGGTCATCGTTGATCGTTTGACCGAAGTGGCTCATTTCATACCTGTGAAGACTACCTATTCAGGAGATTGCTTGGCAGAGTTGTGTATGTCAAGGATTGTGTGTTTGCATGGTGTGCCTAAAAAGATTATGTCAAATAGACATACTCAATTTACCTCGAGATGTTGGAATAAGCTGCATGAAGCAATAGGAACTCGTTGAATTTTAGTACATTGTATCATCCGCAGACATATGGTCACATGGAAAGAGTTAATCAGATTCTCGAGGATATGATGAGAGATTGTGCATTAGCCTATGCTACTTCTGGGGATAAGTGGTTACCATATGCAGAGTTCAATTATAACAACAGCTATCAAGCTAGTTGCAAATATCACCATTTGAGGCTTTGTATGGTTGTGACTGTCATACTCCATTGAATCTCGAGGATATGATGAGAGATTGTGTATTAGCCTATGCTACTTCTGGGGATAAGTGGTTACCATATGTAGAGTTCAATTATAACAACAGTTATCAAGCTAGTTGCAAATATCACAATTTGAGGCTTTGTATGGTCGTGACTGTCATACTCTGTTGAATTGGAATGAGATGGGAGATTGCTTGGCGTTTGGGCCTCTGATATTCTTAAGGAGGCCGAAGAGCAAATTGCCATGATAAGAAAAAGGTTGAAAGTAGCCCAGTCAAGACAAAAAAAGCAATGCTAATAATCGTAACTATAAATTGAGTTTTGAACTAGGTGATTTCGTGTATCTCAAAGTTGCCTTTCTTAAAGCTTTCCAGAGGTTTCACGCTAAAGGGTAGCTTGTACCAAGATATGTTGATCCGTTCAAGATCTTGAGTCTTCAGGGAAAGGTTGCTTATCAGTTGGAATTGTCGTAGTCATTAGCAGGAGTGCATGATGTTTTCTGTGTGTCTCAGCTCAAGAATTATCACAAAGTGCCAGCATAGCAGATACCGTTAGAAGCAATTGACCTGCAGAAAGACTTGGTCTACAAGGAGCAGCCGATTAAAATTTGGTTATGATGGAGCGCAGGACAAGAATCAAGTCTGTTTGCTTTTGTAATGTTCAGTGGAGCAATCATTTAGAGAATGAAGCAACTTGGGAGCGTGAAGAGGATCTGAAGTCAGAATCCCCTAACCTATTCTCTAGTTAGTCCTAAATCTCGGGGTTGAGATTCTGTTAAGGGGGGAGGTTTGTAACATCCAAAAAATTTCCTTAAATATCATTTTATTGATTTTTGTGCATTTTGTGATTTCTGGAATTTATTGGATTTTTCTGGAATTTATTTGGATTATTTCAAAATTATGTATATTGGCCTTTTTGAAAAATTTTATTTAAATATATCCAAAGTTAATATAAAGTTTTGTCTAAAATATTTTACTTGAGTTCAAAATGTCCTAAAGTATTTTCGATAATTTTTTGGGATTTTTCTTGATATTTTTATTGCCTCAAAACAATTAAATGAATTTTTGGAATTATTTTAATTAAGAAAATCGATGAAAAAAAGATGAATAGTACTGGGTCGTGCCCAAGTACTGTGCTCGTGTGGCCCATTAGGCCTGGTTTTTGGAATCCTGATCGTTGGCCGTTGGATTGAGATGGGCGGCCACGATTTGAAGTTGGGGTAGGAAACCCTAGCGCGTGAGAGCCGTTGGATCAAGATCGTGCAGTGCTAGTGGAATCGCGTTAGTTTAGGAAGGGCTAGATCGTATCCATAGGTTTTGGAAAAAGCGGATCTGATTGCATCGCGTCGGGAGTAATCTCAGCCGTTGATCGTCGATCGGGCAGCTGTCCTTCGTCGTCTCCGATCGTACTCCGGATCCATCGTCGATTCGCCGCCTCCGCCGCGTAGAGCTAGGTTTCCATTTTGAGCGCATTTGCCGAGGCTATAAAAGGGATGGGTAGTCGCCCGAGGTTCGCCTTTGTGCATCGCAGCTTTTGGTCGGAGCTGATTCGCGAAAGCCACCGTAGAACGCGCCCAGGAGCTCGTCGTTGTTTCCGTAGCACCGCCATTCTTTTGTTTCACCGTTGCGCCGCCGTCGAAACATCTTCCGCCGCACCGGTTCTAGATCCAGCTTCCCCGTTCCAAGCCACGTCAGAGCCGCCACTTCATCACGCTGAAGTTGCGCCAAAACATCATTCCGGTGATCCTCTTTCTCTGCTCTGGTGATAACTCGCCGCCGTACTGCCATCTACATCGGGGAGCTTCGTCAACCGTTGGATCTCCTTCGGACCGCTGGGCACTAGGATCGTGCCACGTCGTCATCTCAGCAGTGAACCTCTCTGGTAAGATGAGCTGTCGGATCTAAGTTGAACGCTCGGGATATCGCCGTGTAGGCTTAGATCAGCAACCGTTAGATTTGCGATGTAAGGATCGGATCATGCCGCTCGGATCCACCAATCGTGCGCCGACGCGTGGCAGTGCAGGAATTGAGGCACCATGCGCCAGGTGCACGGTGGGCAGGCACTATGCCGTGGACACGGTTCGTAGACTGAGTGACGTGGCGCAATCTGATTGGTCCACGTGTCGAGATGACGTCATGCATCAGCCGGTCCACGACCACAGTACCTCGAGTCCACGGTGGACCAGCGAAGTTTCGTGGACCAGGTCCATTCGCCGAAGCCACGTGTCAGCCTCTGGTTGGTCCACGTGTCGCTTGCGCAATAATGCGGTTTTTCTTTATAAAAATAATTTAGGAAATTCGGAATTTCTATTTTCTGTATTTCCATAATTTACTCAGACTTTGAATAGCTATATCTTTTGCATTTGAACTCGGATTTGGGTGATTCAAATTTCTAAAAAATTATAAAATCGAGATCTATTTAATATTGTATTTTATTTTTTTTTGGAGTCATTATTCTCTTTGTTTTGGTATTTATTTGCTATATTTGTCTCGATTCGCGTAGACGTTGAATTGCTCGGTGTTCTAGAGGAGGAGTCATCACTTCAAGACCCAAGTTCAGAGCAAGATCAGAACCTATTCCAAGGCAAGTTATGCTTTGATCATGTTGAATCCATGTTTATAAAATCGCTATATTGTTTTACTTTATTGCATACTATTTCACGTATACAATTGTTTCAACTTAAATTGGGACTTAGTTAATATACCTCTTGATCTACACCATACCTTGTCATTTGTATGCCATGATCTATCATCACCCTAGATTGTTTCATTATAGTTGGTTAATACTAAAATCAACATGGGATGGTTAGACCGTGTTAGCTGCTTAGCCATGCCACATCATCATATGTATCTGAATCATCAATGATTAATCTTGACTAATGGAATATGGAACATGTTAATGAACTTGTGTGTCATGTGTGGTCATACGATAAGATTGAGTTGTAGTGACGATGGATGTCACGCAATGATGTTGACTTGTTGATGGCACGTGTTGCTTGGTAATAAACTAGGGTGGCAATCACTTAGATTAGGGCAAATGGCAAGGGGCAAGCATGCCAAGGTGGGCCGAAGGGCAGAGGGTATGTGGAAGTCTTGCCTCGATCATCTTAAGGACTTAACCTTGCAAGCCTTTGACCTGAGTCTCTCTTGCAACCACATGTTTGGAATGGGACAGCCTAGCTGACTAATTTGTGATGTCTAGATTTCGGTACTGTTGTGGTGAATAGTGAGTCCCGGGTTTACAGATTAACTCACATGGCGCAAGAGGGGGGCCCTGTTGTGGTTTAGCCCTTCGGTGTTGAAACCTTAGCGAGCAGTACTGGGTCTAGGCAGAGCATTGGAAAGGCTTGTCATGATTACCCTGCCGGCACACCAAAGGAAGTGTGCTAATAGCTTGGCAATAAGGGATGATCATGTCGTGTGGGTAAAGTGCATAACCTCTGCAGAGTGTAAAACCTATTCGAATAGCCGTGCTCGCGGTATTGAGCAATGCTCGGGAATTACAGTTAAGGGTTAGATTTTAATTAAATGGAAACTTGGTTGGGATGACGGATTGCCATATGGAAGGTTGGAACTTTGTTTAGGATTGGATAACTTGATTTACTTGAGAAATGCTGAATCTATATATTACTGTTATTTGTTTTACAGTCTTTACAATCTATTTATTGTACTTATTTATAAATGCTACTTTACTGCAAAAGAGCCATGTTAGCCATTCATTTGGAACAAACTTGCATATAGTTATATAGAATTGTATTCTGTGCACAACTTGTTGAGTGCTTTAAGTACTCACCCTTGCCAACTACAACATCTCCAGTTAAGGAGTCTACATCACAGCTAGAAGAGGAGTTCCAGAAGGAGATGAATGTTTAGGGTGTAAGCCTTGTCAGTTGCCTGTGGTATACTGGGAGGATTATCTACGTTTTCATTCCGCTGCAGTTTAATTTGTTATTCAGCCTTGTGAGGCATATTCATGTAAGTTCGACCATATGGTCATTCAACAAGTATTAATCAATATATTATGTATCTGCTGTGTATGATTGTGATATTTACTGATGTTGAGACTGTGTGCACTAGCATGATCCTGAACTAGTGCAGTATACACAGAGGGTCCATATTTGTATATTCGTGTCCCGACAACCTAGTAGTTGATAGGGATAATACTTTGTGCTATCTTCTGTTTTCTACTAGCAATTGCAGGGGTACCGGAGGACCAAAACGGTAACTGGTGAGTTCTTCATAATGAACTCCGAAAGATGCTCCGAGAGATGAATGAGACTATGAACAAGCAAATTCAAAACATGGAGAATGCACTTGACAGAAAAAAGCATAAGCACCAACCCAACTTTAATTCATCTCCTTCTGCTGGTAAAGGTAAGAATTTTTGAGTTCTTCCTTCTTATAATGGATTTGGTGTTGATGCTTACATTGATTGGGAAATAGAGGTAGATAAAAACTTTTCGCAATGTAACCTCTGTAATAAACGAAAAATTAAAGTTGCTCCTAGTGCTTTAACTCTTTGTGCATCAATTTGGTGGAACAATTTTTGTGCTTATAAGAAAGTACCAAAAACATGGAAAGATATGAAACGACTATTGAGAGATGAATTTGTTCCTGCGATTCATTCTAAAAAGTTACTTTATGAATTGCAATGTTTACAACAATGTGATAAAACTGTCAAGGCATATTATGAGGAATTAGAAACTTTGTTGTTGCGTTGTGGTTTAGATGAATTTAGAGAAGCTATGGAAATAAAATTCTTAAATGGATTTGATATGAAAATTCAGGGTAATAAGGAATATAGTTCTCTCTATAGTTTATTTAATCTTGCTTGTGAGATTGAAAATCAAATTGAACATGAAAGACATCTTGCTCAAATTAATGTCTATAATTGCCAAAGTGAAGAATTTTCTTTGGAAGAATGGCATCTTGTCGAGTTTCCACTTGCTACTAACTTTTCACAGGACATTGAGAACAAAAATTAGAAGGAGAACACGCAAGAGGAGGAGAAGGAGATATTTGCTATCCCATGCATGCCTCAAGAATGTACAGATCATGATATGCCTAAATCGGCTAAGATAGAAAACAAAGGTAACGACATATGTGCTATTTTCACACTAGAGAATTTTATTGATTTGCTAAATTTGGCCACTACTGGTGCTATGCTAGAACAGCAGTTAGTGGACACTCAAACTGAATCACCTTTGTCACAATATGATTGTCTTGCTGTCCCTCGTGATAAAGAAGAGTTGTGTGATAATGTCTCATTTATATCCATGCCTCAACTAGTGAATGAAAATGTCAGTCTTATTTCTGATCTAAACACGTGTACTAAAAATAAACATGTTATTCACCTTGCTAATGAAAAGAATGAGATTAAATTCTTGTCTTCCTTGAATACTTTGGGTTACATTGAATTTGATGTCATATGCGATCTCAATTGTTTAGAGGAGAGATTTTCTGTGCCTTCTAATTTGTTATGGTCATCCAGTGTTAGTTTTCATGCTATTGGCAAACATAATGATAAAGGAAAGTATATGGTGCATCGAGTTTATATTTTTACCAGTTTGAAATCTTTTTTTAATGTGTCGCACTATCAACAACCAAAGAATATGTTGGTTTCTTTGCCGCCTCTTGTTACTAACCTTTTGCAGGACAATGAGCTTGAGTTGAGGACAACTCAAAATCAAGAACGGGAGGATGATGTGACCATGCCAGCCCAGCAAGGCATATTTCTACCTCAAGCCAACACAAGGGCCCAACAACTCCTGACGCTCCAATCCTAGCCCAAGATCAAGCCCAATTCGTTCACGAGTCCAGTTCAGTCCCCAAGAGCAGTCCAACTAAAAGTGACCATATCTGGGTCATACGAAGTCTATTTGAGGCATTCTTGGACTCTACGGACAAGCCCACAACGAGAGCTAGTTTCATGTTCAAACTCCTTCTGAATCAACAGGAATCATCAAAATTACATGACGAACACAATTTGTCGGGTGTTGCAACACTTCAACTTGGGCCCAAAGGCCTTGTACGACCTAGGGTTGCATGGCCATCCCCTTGGCTGCCTCCCTTGCCCTCTTCCTCATATATATTCAGTAGCCGTCGCTAGAATAGGTGGGTTTTTGCTTAGATTACAACTAGACACTTTGTCAGTTTTTCGCCGTTCATCGGTTTGTGGAACTCCAACTCATGTGCTTAATATTATTCGCAATTTCAAATTGCATCTTCTACGCTCTTACTTGTGTTCTTGATTCGTATGCACGGATAAGCCTTCTTGGTGAGGTCAACTGTGTTTGTGCGTGGTTGATAACCAAAGGAGTCGTGGTGTAGCGATTGCAGGGTTCGAATCCGTTCTAATTGGAAGCCGGATCGTCAACGTCGAGTTCTCCATCAATCGACTTACTACTACCTATCAGAAGATCGGGCCACCATTCCCATCAAGCCGGCTCCTCGGCCGAGCGAGGCTGAGCTAGCGGATCGCTATCCGCGCAGGGGTAACCAGTTCTCGACAGCTAGCCCCCGAGGCTCAAGTAGTGATCCTGAAACTCGGGATGACCTTGAGTTTGACGACCTTGAGAATGGGGGGTTCCCTGGCCGAGCTCAGGAATGTACAAGCTCGAGCTCAGGCCCAGACTGAGAGAAGGTCCTTGGCGTGATCGAACCTAGGAACCCTTGAGTTTTGATGCCTCGGCCTCAGGCGGAGAAATCGCAGGAACAACTTGTGACATTTCGATTTCCACAGCGGAGATCTCGGCACACCTTTTGAGACGCAGCCGGCACGTTGCCTTCTCCGCCAGGCCCTTTAAATTCTGAACCGTCGCCTCCTTCGAAGGATTCCCCAAATCCTTTCTGCATCGAACCCTAGCACCCCTTCACCTCCCTGACTCCCTCTCGCAATCCTCCTCCATCGACCAAAACCCAGCCGAAGTCCATGGCCAAGTTCGGGAGAAGCACGTGACCCTAGAGCGGATGAAGGAGCTTGAGACGCTGGGGATGCTGGACCTAGTGACATGGCGACTGCCGGGCAATGAGGCCGAGCCACAGCCCCAAGCGGGCGAGCTCATCAGCACCGAGCAGAACATGCTCTTCGGGTTGAGGACACCGAAGAGCGACTTCATGGCGGTGGTCCTCGCGCAATGCGAGATCGAGTTGGTCAACCTGGTGCCCAACTCCATTCTCCTCCTTTCCATCTTTTCGCACCTGTGTGAGGGGTTTCTTGGAATCCTTCCAACCCCTTCGCTTTTCTTTCGCTTCTATTCCTTGTTCCGCACCTCAAAGGACCCCATGGTCAGGTGTCTCTACTTCCGGTTGTGGATGGGGCTTCCTTATTCCTTCCCCTAGATCCATGCTCGAGACTCCCTCGGTCCATGGACTGAGAGGTGGTTCTACCTGAAGAAGGGAGAGGGTGGCGAGCTCGCGTACAACGGAACTCCTGTTGATGGCAAGCGCCAAACCCCTGACCCCGATGACCTGGCGACAGATTAGGACGTCGTTGAAACCTTCCATATCTGCTCGATGTGTGGTCTCACCGATCAGGCCATCGCCTACGACTTCCTGCGAAACCGAGTGTTCCCCCTGCGAAAGAGGGTGCACTCGTTCTTCGAGATCAAGGGGAAAGACGACCTCACCCGGGAAAGTCCAAGTGGTAAGCACCCTCGAGCTAGGGAACACTCGAGCTTGGCTGAGCACTGACTGATAACTCCATTTTCTCTAGCAGCTCTGCCGAGTCTTGGCTAGCGGCAAGGATATTCGAGATGTTCAGGAAGGTCGTGTTCAACTACACCATGGACGACCCCGTTCCCAAGAATGTGTTGAAGCGGGGCAGTGAGGTAACACATCTTGCGTTAAGGCCGAGCTCGGGAGTGCTCGAGTTTGTACTGACCTCTGCTCATAACTGCAGGGGAATAAGGAGCTCTAGGAGACGGCGAGGCGGATGCTGCCGCTACCTGGAGCAAGCAAAGGCAAGAAGGCGAGCAAGAGGCCAGCCCCTGATGCCCAAAGTAGCGGCTCCCCAAAGTGGTAGCACGTCGAGTGGGGCGACCGTACAGTGGTAAGCCATCTTGGTCGAGCCTAAAAAGACTCGAGCTCAATCTTCCAATCTTTTTGCTGTTCCTGACCTCCCCTCGTTTCTTGCAGGAACAAAGGACAGCGACCGCCACAGGGACCTCGGGCACGCAGGTGGCGCTGAAGCCTCCTTCGTAGGGCGCTGGAGCAACCGTCGCAGGGAGCTTAGAGCCCCCGCGGGTTGCGAGATCACCATCGTAGGGCGTCTGAAGAGGGGACGCCCCCGCCACTGTGGCAGAGGCAGGGCGTCAAGACACCCAGTGTCCCTCCACGAGACGAAAGCTCGTGGTCCAGGTATGCGCGATTCTCATCTCCTTTAGGTCATAGCGTAGGCTCCTTCTTTTCCTTTGCTTAGCAATTTTTTACCGCCGCAGACCTCAAGTGTTCATTCGCGTTCATCGCATTACCGGGAGCATCTCACGTGCTATAACTGTTGTAACACCCGGGTTGCGGCGGCGGTAGCGTCTGGCCGCCGGTGACCATTGACCCTTATTATTGACCAGGATGAGTTCGAGGACGAGGACGACATTCCTCTGATCCGCCGCCCTTGCCAGCGGTAGGCCCAGGTCACCACGGCGCCTACGGGAGGGAGCCTGGCCAGCGGGTCCGAGCAAGGCCCCACCAGTACAGACATCGACACGGTCGTGACCGCCGTGGGAGGTGGAGCCGAAGATGTCTCGGCCATCGAAGTCAGGGACCCCGGGGCCGATGAGGACGAACCCGAGATCGAGACCGCCACCATGGAGGTTGAGGTCGAAGCCAGCGGGACCGTCGCCGCGGAGGCCGAGATGGAACCCCCAAAGTCTGAGGCACCGACGAGCGGAGGTGTGGAGGAGACGTTGACCGTTGTGGTCATTTCCAAGGCCCCCGCGGGTGAGCCAGGTAGGACAGCATTACATGTCCCCATGTGTCGTAATGCATTCTTGTAATCTAGCCTTCCCCCAGCTTTCCCCAGGGATCTTGGTCTCTGTACCTGAGTTGAGGCCTCGGTCGACCGGGGAGACCTGGGCCGAGGCTTCGACAGGTGGGGCCAACTCTGTGCTGGAGGGGGCCAACGTGGCCGCTTCATCCTCCGCAGGAGGCCGAGCCGAGCCGAGCTGGAGGCAGGCGAACCGAGCGACAGGGTTGTTAGGTCTCGTCGCCACGAGTTCAAGGGCTGGCTTAGTCAGGTGAGTATGCTTATACCCACTAGACTCCTCAATCGTTGTGTGATTTCCCTTAATTTTCGCAAGCTATGGGCCTAATCACCTAGGGGCTCCGAGGTCTGCATGCACACACCACCGAGCTACGGGCAGTCCTCAATGTGGTGGTGGAGCGGGAGGCCTACATCGCCCACCTCGAGGAGATCTTGTCGATCGATCAGGAGGAGGTGGAGCAGAGGACCACGGCCCACGCTGTCGAGCTTGCCCAAGCCGTCACTGCCGAACGCAGCAAGGCGGTCGAGGCCCTCAAAGTCGAGCACTTGAAGGTGGTTGAGACCCTCGAGGCCCAGCTCGCGAAGTTGGCCAAGACCCTCGAAGCTGAGCGTGCGAAGGTGGCCAAGACCCTCGCAGTCGAGCGTGCAAAGGCGGCCGAACTCTTGGAAGCCGAACGCGCGAGTGCAGCCGAGGTCCTAGAAGGCAAGTGCACGAAGTCGGAGGAGCTGTGGAAGCAGGTTGTGGAGTAGGCTACTGCCCCAACGAAGGCCTTCTTCGCCAAGCTCGAGACAAAGGTCACCGAGCTCGAGGAGAAACTGGGGCGAGCGACCAGGATGGGAAAGAGCGCCCTAGCTCAAAGTCTAGGACGAGCACAACTGTGCCGCGAGCTCCACAACTGAAACACATCGTCTGTAGGGCGTGCTCTCAGCGTTGAGGGTGAAGGTCGTTGAGCTCGAGCAGGAGCTCGCCCGTGACATGGCAGACCTGTAGATAGGAAGTAGGTCGAGGGACAAAATATCGGTGTCACCTTTTAAGTATAACTTGGTCAAGAAAAGCTTTTGACGGATGAACTTAGATGAATGAACTTAGCCGTTTCGGGGTAGTACTCCCTCATCCAGCTCTCGCTGTGGTCGAGGCCGAGCAGTGCCAGCCTCAGGCACAGTCTGTGTGAGAAGGTAGGTCATAGCAGTTGAGGTCCATAGCCGAGTCGTCAAAACCAGCTGGGTCAGTTGATGTCTTCGACCTAGTAGGGTGTAACATCCCAAAATTTTGAGTTTTAGAATGTTGGAATTTGAAATTGAACCATTTGCATTTTTCCCAATTTAATCAAGCTTAATTTGAATTTTCTACTAATGGAAGGATTTAATTTTATTAAACTATATATCAAACAAAATATTTTCAGATGTAGTTGGGTTCATTGTGATTCAAGGAATTTTTCTCCATTTTTGGAGATTTTTTTGAATTAATTTGTTATTTATTTGAATTTATTTGCTTTTTATTGAGTTTTTGGAAATTTATTAAATCGAAAAATGTTTTTATTTTCGAATTTTGCCTCGGGCCGAATTTTCGCCAGCCCATTCCTTTTTTCACTCGGTGCGCTCGCTCACGCTTGCCACCGGCTCGCTTGTATCGCTCGGCCGCCAGCTCGTCCCGCGCCCATCCGCCCACCGCGACGCGGCTCACGCCACCGCGTGCCTAACCCTAGCCACCGCTGGAGTCCATGCGCCACCATCTCGGATTCCGTGCTCTCATGCCTCCCGAGGGTTACAAAAGCGACGTCGCACCCCCTCCGAGGTTTTCCGTCGCGCGCCGCTTCTTTTGCCCTACCTCTCACTGCCCGAGCCACCACCATCGCCGAGTTCTTGCTCGCCGGAGTTCTCCGCTGTAGCCAAGCTTTTCCTCCGCATGGATCTCCGCCGTCGGTGCTCCTCCACCGCTTCCGATTGCGCCTTCAGATTCGCGCGCCGAGTGTCATGTCATCTTCTTTGCATCCGGCGGAATAGCACTGCCGCCACGCCGTCACTCCTCGCCGCGAATCCTGGCCGTCCGATCGTATGTGTACGCTTCGGAACTGGCCACGTCTTCATCGCCGCATCTTTGTTTCTCCACCATCCAATCCAATCGCGTCGCTGGAGGTGCAAAACGCGGCCATCCGCGTCATTGCCCGTCAGCAGCCTACGTCAGCTACCGCGTCAATCGAGCCGCTAACGTCAGCCGTGCACTGGGTGCACGGTGAACAGAGCACTGTGCTATGAACCCGGTCCACCCGAACCCTAGCTGACATCAGCGTTGCGCAATAAATTTGTTTTCCTTTAGAAAAATAATTTCAGAAATTGTCTTTTTCTATTTTCTCTAATTTAATTTTTTTCAGGAGCTCGTTCTCGCTCATATGAACTCCAATTGAGGCGATTCAAGTTTCAAAATTTTTCTGAAATCAAGCTCTATTTTCTAGAGCCATTTATTTTCAGTTTTGAGTTTGTTTGAGTCTCTGTTTGGTTTTTATTTGGTTTCATTGCTTTCTTTTCCGGTAGACGCTAATTCTGAGGGAGTGAACAGAGACTTCGAAGACCAAGACTCAGCATTAGATTAGCAAGGCAAGTCATAAACTTTGATCATATTGAACCTATGTTTTCAAAAGTACTTTGCTACATACAATTACATGCTATTTCTGTACAATGATTATTTGCTGGGAATAGCTATATACCTAGTTGACATTATGCCACCTTGATTATTGGGATGCCATGTATCCATTGTTAAACCTAGGTTGGGACATTACTAGTTGGATATAATCATACTACTAACATTGGTTTATCGTAGCTATGCTTAGACATGCATATTTGTACGATGGGATTCATATCACATGTTGAATAATGTTCATCTTGACTTAATGAGATATTGAATTGTGGCTGATAGACACTGTTGTAAAATTTGTTGTACCATGGCAGGGTTTGCCATTGGTTTTGGTTGAACAAATTGTTTTCCCTCGGGCAAGTGATCGTGCAGCAAAGGGGTTGCTTTCTAGCACATTGGGATGTGGATGTCTTGCCTAAGACAACTTAAAGACTTAATCTTGTGCACCATTAAATTGGGCCTAACCATACTACCATAAGTCTGGTATGAGACAAACCTAGCTGATTAATTTGCAATGTCTAGCCTTAAGTACTGCCAATTGGTGGTGTGGGTTCCAGAGTGAACGGGTAGACTCACACGGCTCAAGAGGGGGCTTGAGGGGCGAAACCTTAGTGGGCAGTACCAAGTTTAGATAGGGCATTGTAAAGGCTTTGTCATGATCTCTCTGCAGCACACCAAAAGAAGTGTACTAATATTGATTGCACAAAGAGATGATCATGTCTTGTGGGTAAAGTAGTACAACCTCTGTAGAGTGTAAAACTATTCGAATAGCCGCATCCACGGTCAAAGACAAGCCCGGGAATTTTACACGAGTTATAGAGTGTTTCATGAAATATTGGAATGTGGAATTGTTGGGATGTGAACGGGGAGTTCATGTTGTTTCGTTGTCTAAAGTTAATGCTGTTGAATTCAGTGGTTCGATAATTGTTTTAGATGGTGTAGGATGATTCCTCGTCATTCTGTTCATGTTGTCTACCATTGATTTACCCGTTATTTGTTATCTTTTCATAAATGTGCTTTCAATCTATTTACTGTATTTCAATTCAAGTTATTACTTTCTGCAAATGAACCATATGGCTATCCTTGTCAAGCCATGCATGAATATATTGCATCAATTCCCTATGGCTTACTGAGTACTTTTTGTACTCACGGCTATACACCTTTGTTGATTAGTTGTTGAGGAAGGATCAGGAAATGTTGAATATCATGAGGAGGAATATTATGAAGACTACATGGATTAGGAAGGTGTTTCCCAGACGATTGCCTGTGGCATATCGAATGGCCCAAGTTATCTTTTCCGCTACAATAGTTTATTTGTTTCTTAAGCCCTTAAGGCATAGTGGTGTAAACTTTGACCATAAGGTCATTTCCTTTATTTAATAATAATTTGCTTCTTCTTAGTTGATTCGTTGTATGGAATGATATTTCATCTATGTTTCCACTGTGTGCACTAGCGTGATCCTGGACTAGTGCAGTATACACAAAGGGTTTTAGATTTGCAAATCCGGGTCCCGACAGAGATGGTATCAGAGCCATATCGATTGTAGGTAGCTATCCTAGTTAGAATGGTCTTCAAAATTATTTTCTAAATCAAACCAACACAAATTGGTATTTAATAGTTTGTCTCCTCTCATCTTATTCTTAGGTTCTTACTCCTCCTCTTTGCTGAAATATTATTTTGAAAGTTTAAATTGATCTTATCTCATGAAACTTCCCAAAGCCTAAAGGTATCTGCAAAGAATCAATCAAGGAAGATGAGGGTCAAGTCGTCGAGAGTATGTCCGAGAAAATTACCATATAAGATAGGTTTTTGGTGCTCAGCGGTGTTTGAGCATGTTCCCTTTTTCTAGTTTAGTGATGTATAGTCCGTGTATACTAGGATTTTTATTGCTTGTGTGCCTGGTATGTTGTACACTTGCCCTGAGCACAGTGTTGCAACCATACCTTTAGTTGAAAGCTTTATTTGACTCTTTAATTTGTAGCCTTTTCGGCTGTGTCCTTTTTGTCCCTGGGTGTTACCTTCTCCCATAGATGACCTTACCACTTGTCTACTGCTTTTTCCTCTTACCTATCAAACCCTTGTGCTGCATCGCAGATGGTTGACACTCGTTCCGGAGCCGGTCACAATTCGCCAGTGGATGCCAGTGCCGATGCCAACACCAACTCCAATCCCAATGCATCACCGCCACCACCTGTAGTGACAGATCAGAACATGGGACATTTTCTGGTAGCTCAGACTTAGCTTATGAATACCATGATGCAGAATATGAACAACATGATGAATCAGCAAAACTAGACTGTAGTTGCTTTAGCTAACCTGTTGAACCAGTAGAACCAAGCTATCGCTGCACCCCCTCAAGCTCGTTTACAATCCAAGCTAGCATAATTTGTGAGGACTCGCCCACCAACTTTCTCCAATTCTTCAGAACCATTGGACGCAGATGATTAGATTCGCTCCATTGAAAAGAAGCTTGCAATTGCTCAGTGCACAGATCGTGAGAAGGTTCTCTACGCCGCTCATCAGTTAGAGGGCACCGCTGCTGAATGGTGGGAAAACTACAGTGCTGCCCATGATGACCCCCAAACTATTAATTGGGTAGAGTTTTCCACTGCTTTTCGTCACTCCCATATCCCAGATGGAAAAGTGGAGATGAAGAAAAATTAGTTCAGAGAGCTCAAGCAAGAAGGGATGTTAGTGAGTGAATACCTCAATAAGTTCACTCAACTTGCTCGTTACGCTCCAGAGGATGTAGCCACAGATGACACTCGCCGAAAGAGTTCAAGCGTGGGCTCAATCCCGGTTTAAAGGTGCAAGTTATTGGCAATGACTATGTATATTTTCAGCATCTTATGGACAAAGCAATGCTTATTGAGGAATCTCGCTGTGTATTAGAGGAATCTCGCAAGAGGAAGATGATGCAGCATGGAGCCCATCAAAATCACCAGTAGAGAGTCAGAACCAATGCTCAACAGCATGCTTGTTTCACTCCTCCGATTGCATTCAGAACCCCTGCACCAGCACCTCGCCCAGCTCCTTCAGGCAATCGCAACTTCACAACCAACAGCAATCCACCTCAGAGGAACAATAATCCAGCTGCAGAAATCACTTGTTACAACTGCCATGAATTAGGGCACTATGCTAACAATTGCCCAAGGAAGCAAGCTCTCACGCTAGTCCGTTTCAACTTGGGAGCTACACAAGCCAATTGTGACCGTCGTGAGAAATATTTAACACCTACTCGGATGGATTTGAAACACACTCCGAAAAGAGCAATGACGCATATGAAGTCCATTCGGGGGGTTTGGCACTCGGTTTCCATCTGTGACTTTTTTCGAACACATGGAGTCTACGGGGCCAATTGGGACCCGTCGTGAGGAATATTTCACACCGACTTGGATGGATTCGAAACACACTCCGAAATGAGTAAGGGCACATATGAAGTCCATTCGGGTGGTTTGGCACTCAGTGTAGTTCTGTGACTTTTTATTGTACACATAGAGTCTACGGGGCCAATTGTGACCCATCAAAAGAAATATTTAACACCGAGTAGGACGGATTCGAAACGCACCTCGAAAACAGCTGGGCGCATATGAAGTCCATTCGGGAGGCTTGGCACCCAGTTTCATTGTGACTTTTTTTCCGTACGTATGGATTCTAAAGTGTCAAATGGGACCTGCCGTGAGGAATATTTAACACCTACTCGAATGGATTCGAAACGCACCCCGAAATGATCTAGGGTGCATATGAAGTCCGTTCGGCTGTTTGGCACTAAGTTTAATTCTATGACCTTTTTCATACACATGGAGTTTACATGGCAAATTGGGACACGTTGTGAGTAATATTTAACACAGACTCGAACGGATTCGAAACGCACCCCGAAATGAACTAGCACGCATCTGAAGTACATTTGGGCCGCTTTGGCACTCAGTATCATTCTGTGTATTTTTTCGTACGCTTGGAGTCTACAGGGCCAATTGACTCCCATCGTGAGGAATATTTAACACCGACTCGGACGGATCCAAAACACATTCGAAATGAGCTAGGGCACATATGGAGTCCATTCGGGGCCCTTTCGCACTCAGTATCATTCTGTGACTCTTTTCATACGTATGGTGTCTACACTGCCAATAGGGCCTCATCGTGAGGAATATTAAACACCGACTCGAACGAATACAAAATGCACCCCAAAATGAGCTAGGGCGCATATTTTGTGAATTCGGCTGGTTTGGCTCTCAGTTTGATTCTGTGACTTTTTTTCATTCCTATAGAGTCTACAGTGCCAATTGTGACCGTCGTGAGAAATATTTAACACCTACTCGGACGGATTTGAAATGCACTCCGAAAAGAGCAATGGCGCATACGAAGTCCATTCGGGGGGTTTGGCACTCGTTTTCCATCTGTGACTTTTTTCGTACTCATGGAGTCTACAGGGCCAATTGGGACCTGTCGTGAGGAATATTTAACACCGACTCGGATGGATTCGAAGCACACTCCGGAATGAGCAAGGGCGCATATGAAGACCATTTGGATGGTTTGGCACTCAGTGTAATTATGTGACTTTTTCGTACACATGAAGTCTACGGGGCCAAGTGTGACCCACCGTGAGAAATATTTAACACCGACTTGGACGGATTCGAAACACACCTCAAAACAAGCTGGGCGCATATGAAGTCCATTCGGGAGGCTTGGCACTCAGTTTCATTGTGATTTATTTCCGTACGTATGGAGTCTACAGTGTCAAATGGGACCTGCCGTGAGGATTATTTAACACTCACTAGAATGGGTTTGAAACGCACCCCGAAATGATCTAGGGCGCATATGAAGTCCGTTCGGCGGTTTGGCACTGAGTTTAATTCTTTGACTTTTTTCATACACATGGAGTTTACATGGCAGATTGGGACCCGTCGTAATATTTAACATCGACTCGAACAGATTCGAAACGCACCCCGAAATGACCTAGCACGCATCTTTAGTACATTTGGGCCGCTTTGGCACTCAGTATCGTTCTGTGCCTTTTTTCGTACGCTTGGAGTCTACAGGGCCAATTGACTCCCGTCGTGAGGAATATTTTACACCGACTCGGACGGATTCAAAACATATCCGAAATGAGCTAGGGCACATAGGAGTCCATTTGGGGCCTTTTCGCACTCAGTATCATTCTGTGACTATTTTCATACATATGGTGTCTACAGTGCCAATAGGGCCTCATCGTGAGGAATATTAAACACCAACTCAGAGGAATGCAAAATGCACCCAAAAATGAGCTAGGGTGCATATTTTGTCAATTCGACTGGTTTGGCTCTTAGTTTGATTCTGTGACTTTTTTCATTTCTATAGAGTCTACAGTACCAATTGTGACTGTCGTGAGAAATATTTAACACCTACTCGGACGGATTCGAAATGCACTTCGAAAAGAGCAATGGCGCATACGAAGTCCATTGGGGGGTTTGGCACTAGTTTTCCATCTGTGACTTTTTTCGTACGCATGGAGTCTACGGGGCATATTGAGACCTATCGTGAGGAATATTTAACACCGACTCGGATGGATTCGAAACACACTCCGAAATGAGCAAGGGCGCATATGAAGTCCATTCGGGTGGTTTGGCACTCAGTGTAGTTGTGTGACTTTTTTTCGTACACATGGAGTCTACAAGGCCAATTGTGACCCATCGTGAGAAATATTTAACACCGACTAGGACGGATTCGAAACGCACCTCGAAACGAGCTGGGTGGATATGAAGTCCTTTTGGGAGGCTTGGCACTCAGTTTCATTGTGACTTTTTTCCGTACGTATGAAGTCTACAGTGTCGAATGGGGCCTACCGTGAGGAATATTTAACACCTACTCGAATGGATTCGAAACGCACCCCGAAATGATCTAGGGTGCATATGAAGTCCGTTCGATGGGTTTGGCCCTGAGTTTAATTCTATGACTTTTTTTCGTACACATGGAGTTTACATGGCAAATTGGGACCCGTCGTGAGAAATATTTAACACCGACTCGAACGGATTTGAAACGCACCCCGAAATGAACTAGCATGCATCTGAAGTACATTTGAGTCGCTTTGGCACTCAGTATCATTCTGTGTCTTTTTCGTACGCTTGGAGTCTACAAGGCCAATTGACTCCCGTCGTGAGGAATATTTAACACATCCGAAATGAGCTAGGGCACATATGGAGTCCATTCTGGGCCCTTTCGCACTCAGTATCATTCTGTGACACTTTTCGTACGTATGGTGTCTACAGTGCCAATAGGACCTCGTCATGAGGAATATTAAACACCGACTCGGACGAATGCGAAATGCACCCCAAAATGAGCTAGGGCGCATATTTTGTCAATTCGGCTGGTTTGGCTCTCAGTTTGATTCTATGACTTTTTTTCATTCCTATAGAGTTTACAATGCCAATTGTGACCATCATGAGAAATATTTAACACATACTCGGACAGATTTGAATTGCACTCCGAAAAGAGCAATGGCGCATACGAAGTCCATTCGGGGGGTTTGGCACTCATTTTCCATCTGTGGCTATTTTCGTATGCATGGAGTCTACGGGTCCAATTGGGACCTGTCAGGAGGAATATTTAACACCGACTCGGATGTATTCGAAACACATTTCAAAATGAGCAAGGGCGCATATGAAGTCCATTCGGGTGGTTTGTCACTCAATGTAGTTCTGTGACTTTTTTCGTACACACGGAGTCTACGGGGCCAATTGTGACCCATCATGAGAAATATTTAACACTAACTAGGACAGATGCGAAACGCGCCTCAAAACAAGTTTGGGCGCATATGAAGTTCATTCGGGGGGCTTGGCACTCAGTTTCATTGTGACTTTTTTCCGTACATATGAAGTCAATAGTGTCGAATGGGACCTGCCATGAGGAATATTTAACACCTACTCGGACAGATTCAAAATGCACCATGAAATGATCTAGGGCGCATATGAAGTCCGTTTGGTGGGTTTGGCACTGAGTTCAATTCTGTGACTTTTTTCGTACACTTGGAGTTTACATGGTAAATTGGGACCCGTCGTGAGTAATATTTAACACCGACTCGAACGGATTTGAAACGCACCCCAAAATGAACTAGCACACATCTGAAGTACATTTGGGCCCCTTTGGCACTCGGTATCGTTCTGTGTCTTTTTTTTGTACGCTTGGAGTCTACAGGGCCAATTGACTCCCGTCGTGAGGAAAATTTAACACTGACTCGGACGGATTTGAAACGCATCCAAAATGAGCTATGGCACATATGGAGTCCATTCTGGGCCCTTTCGCACTCAGTATCATTCTGTGACTCTTTTCTTACGTATGGTGTCTACAGTGCCAATCGGGCCTTGTCGTGAGGAATATTAAACACCGACTCGGACGAATGCGAAATGCACCCCAAAATGAGCTAGGGCGCATATTTTGTCAATTCGGTTGGTTTGGCTCTCAGTTTGATTCTGTGACTTTTTTATTCCTATAGCTGTCGACTTTTGTAGTCGGCAATGAAATTATGGGGTAGGCGCTGGATCTCAAACCCGATGGTCACACAAGACAAGGGATTATCTGAGTTTGGGCTCGTGGAGGAGATAATACCCTAATCTGTGTCTTTGGAATTATCTTGATCTCAGGATGCAGGGTTGCTCAAAGCGTGATATGCTCGGGCGATATGAGGTGTGCTATGCTCTCCGCCACAGTTGCTCTAGCCTTGGATGGTCCGATCTTCTGTTGTTGCCCACGCTCTCCTTATATAGCGGGGTGGGGGCTTCTGAGTTACGATCGGTTTGGAGATTACGATTGGTTACAAGATTCTAGTCGGTTAATAGGATAAAGTTTACATCTTTATCTACCCTATTAACGACTCGGATTACAACCATTTCTATCATATCTAAATATATGCTCAACTTCCTTTAGAACGTATCCCCTTGCGCACGGTAGTGGGGCCTGACGCAGGGAATATTTTCTGGGCCTATCTCTCGGACGTATTTGGGGCTGATCGCAAGGATACCTGGAATCTCATATTCCACCGTAGCCCCCCGAGTGCTTCATGATCCGATCGCTGTGCTTCCGATTTCTGCTTGAGTTACTGTCCTGGTCTTTTTGTTTGAACTTTCGACTGGTTCCTCCATTCGGTTGAGGGGCTTTTTTCTAATAGCGAACGATTTATGAAGGACTTGAATATAACCTTTAACTTCTACTTCAAATGAGCATAATCTTCTATCGGGTATGCCTGCTGCGAACAGCCTTACGGACCTTTGCTCGTATTTTGAACGTGAATTGGATATTTCTCACGCCCGAAATTTTACTTCTCTTCGTGGATAATCACTGAACAGTCTTCGAGGTCGCATTGATTTTCTGCGTCAACTCGTTTTTGCTGAAAAACTCTTCGTCTTCTGCAGTTGCATTTACTCAAAACCTCTTCGGCTTCCGATGCTTAATAACTTCAATTTCACCAAATCGGCTATAAAAGGCGCACCAACGCTTCAAAATGTATCTCTTCACTTTCTGCCTTTCACTTTCCTGCTTCAAGCTTTTATCCTCATCATGCCTCAGTGGTATCATCATGCAAAGGTGGACCCGAGGCTAGTAAAGCGCTGGGAAGAGTTTGACCGGGCCTTTAAAGAACAACTGGAGGAGATGGCGAAGAAGCTCGACCGCGAGGCCGTCGACGCACTCCTCGAGGTCGTCCCTGCCCTTTCCAAGGCCAGGGATCCCCTCATCGAGGCCCTCGACCGAGCGCGCCGCGAGGAAGCGTAGTTCTCCTTCAACATATAGTTTCCTAGGCGTAATGCCTGGGGAATTTTTATACATAATAAAGAGATACCTTTTGTAGAAGAATCTCTTGTCTGTCCCTTGACTGTGTACTAGCCCCGTTCTAGGGTGTCTCAGAACTCGCATGTTACTTGACTTCGACGATGTCTGTGTCCATCTGGCTCGAAGCCAAACGATATCCATGCCTGATGACTGCCGGACGTAACTTGGGTCCCGACTTGGGGTACATCATGGCTCTTGGCCAATCGACACCCTTGTTCGACTGCTGCAAGATATAGTTTTAGTCCAACTTGGGATGTATCGAGGTTCTCCTGGCTCATGGCCGAGTGATACTTGTACCCGATTGGTGTAGGATACAGCTCAGGCTCTCTTGGAGCGTATCATGTTTACGTGGCTCTTAGTCGAGCGATACCCTTTCCCGACTGATGTCGGATACGGCTTAGACTCTCTTGGAGCGTATCACGTTTACGTGGCTCTTGGCCGAGTGATACCCTTTCCCGACTGATGTCGGATACGGCTTAGACTCTCTTGGAGCGTATCACGTTTTTATCCAAAGGTGTCTGTACTCGTTTAATACGACGCACAATTTTCATGACCCTCATGGGGCACACCCTTTGATCCGTGCCTGCTTAGGCTCAACTCGCGGTACATGATTCCGTCATGCGGCAACCACCTTGTGACCCAGTGTGGGGCGTACCATGAGAAGATATGTTTTATCCATTTTGGAGATCGCCCACGCCCAACTTAGAGCGGAAAGTGGAGTAAATGCCCCACCGCACGAAGCGACGTGCCCCGATTTTACTCGGTCAAACTCTGTGAGTTGAAACGACAGGCCTGCAAATCATTTATGGGGAATCCTGAAAAGATGTGATGCTTCGCAATCTTTTCTCCGCCGATTCGTCGAAGACCAATTGTCCCCTTTTAAAAGGTTTAGGCCGTACGGTGCCCGACGGTTCATTCTCTTGTTGTGCCCTCTCTCCTTCTTTTCCTTTGCCTTTCCGACTTCTATTTCAAAGATGTCTTCTTCTTCCTCGCCGCCTTCGTCGCAGGATTGGACGACCCCGACGACGATGGAAGAGAAGCTGCAATCCATGGTGAAAGATGGGATCCTTCCTGACTTGGTCTTGGTCTATGCCCGCCCAGCCGCTGGCGAGTCCGTCCCCACTCCTCGCCTTGAAGAGGTAGTGGTCTTTGAATCTTTCTTCCAACGTGGGTTGGGCCTTCCCGCTTGCGCTTTCCTTCGTGGCCTCCTTTTTTTTTGGGATCGAGTTGGTGAATCTGAATCCCAACTCAATCCTGCAGATTTCCCTTTTCGTTCATCTTTGTGAGGCCTTCCTAGGCATTTGCCCTCATTTTGACCTCTTCCGCCATTTCTATCTCCTGAAACCTTACCCCTCCAAGAGCGACCCCAAGGTCGTTGGGGGAGCCGGCTTCCAGCTTCGCGAAGGGTTGAAGAAGAATTACTTCGTAATTCCTTCCAAAACCTCCAATAAGGGCTGGCATCATGAGTGGTTCTACTGTGCCAACCCTGATCCTGCTCTTCCCTCCTTTGGCGGACGTAGACCTAAAGCATCTCTTTCTTGGACATCCACCCCTAAATCTGCCGATATGGATCAGGTTCACGACCTTCTGGTACTGATCAAAAAGCTGAAGGAGAGTGGTCTCACAGGGGTGGGTTTGGCCCTGCACTTCATCGCCCGCCGGATTCAGCCCCTGAAACAGCGAGTTCACCTGGGATTCGCTTACGAGAGGAGAGATGACACGACCCGGGAGCGGCCTGATGAGCTTTCTAGGGAGCAAATATTCGCTCGGGTCGGCGAATTCTTCATCCCGAGTGTGGACGTTCTCTCCGTAATATGCCTGAAGTCTTTTACTGCTTCACACCCCCCTCCTGAGGTGAGCTAATTCGAGAGATTCTTATCTTCGTCTTGAGGTGTCTTTTAACTCTCAGTTTTTCTTCACAGGACCGCCTGGCCTTCTTGATGACGCGCCTCTTAGGAGATGCCCACTAGTGTGGTGATTCCCGGCGGCGAAGCGAGTTCTCCGCGAGAGATCCCCGCAAAAAGGGAAAAAGGGCCGCGACCAAAGACCCTATGAAGCCCCGGCCACCGGCTGGCGGTCCCAAGATCCGGGACCCTTTGGCACGAGCCCTGGCTTCTTCGGCTTCCTCTTCGTGTGAGTCGGCGTCTCTGCCAAGTCCGCCGTCGGAGCACCCGAGCGTTCAGAGGGAACCCTGGGCGCCGAGTGATTCCTTTGGGAGCGGCTCGGCCGCTCGGAAGAAACCTCCGATAAAAATGAAGAAGTTCGACAGGTTGGTTGCCCTGCTGATTTCTATTTGTTATGCTCCGATGGCTTGCTAACAGTTCTTCTCGTAGGGATCCTTCGCTTGAAGTTCTGGTTGGGACGCCGTCTATGGCCCCTGCGGTCGCTGAGCCCCCGGGAGATTGCTCTCCGGTCGTGGGGACAGCACTCGGAGATACTGAAATACCTTCCCGTCCTCTGGCGCCGTCTCCTACTTCTCTTGCTCCGATGCCGGACCTTGTAGCTCAAGAGCCGATTTCCTGCCTGTCCCCTGAGGTCGAAGAGATTCACTGAGTCCCGCCGGTCCCTGCTCGCCCCCGGCTCATAACAGAGGCTGCATGGGTCGACGAAGAGGAGGGCTTGAAGCTCCTTGACGACCCGGAGGAGGAGAAAGAGAGGAATGATTTCTATTCCCACGCCGCGGCTTGTGCACGTGCGGCCCGGGTAAGCACTTTTCCACAATTGCTACATTCCTGACTCTGTCGTTCATCATATGTTTATCTTTTGTCGTGATAACTGCAGAAAATGGGGGAGCTCTTTGAGCGGAAATCCGAGTACTTCCAAAAGATGCTCCCTGAAATCCGGACACGCCAAGAATACTTGGCCAACTTGGAACGCGTCAAGGCCGATCGTGCGGCCGAGCTGCGATCCCTCCGGTCCGAGGTCCAGGCGTTACTGGAGAAGCAAAATGATTTGCGCCACGAGAAGCTGGACGTCATTCGCTCTCTTCGAGGTGGATACTCTAGGAACCCCTTCACGCTTCCACCTGATCATACGGCTTCTTGATCTTCCTCTTTTCATGTCAGCTCGAGATTCTGCAGAAGTCTCTAGAGCGAAGGCGCAGAAGGAGCTTGAAGGTGACTCCTACAACTCGGTATTACCCTGTCTTCATTTGTCGCTTTCTCTAATGCCTTGTTTCGCAGATTATAAGTTCAAGACGCAGGCGCAGTACGCCGTCTTCAATGAAAAGGTCGAAGCCCTCGAGGCCTTTTGCACTGAGCTCCAGGATGCCTCCGAGTCGTTGCTGAGTTCACTTCACCCTGGGGGCGAGAGGCCACTCAGCAAGGACCGGGTCATTACTCGGCTGAGGGAAGCTCCCGGGGTGCTCAAGAATTTCTCGAAGGAAATGGCGTCCAATGGTGCCAGCCAGGCTTTGGCGATCACCAAGTCACTTTATCCCCGAGTGGATCTTGAGGCCATTAAAGAGGGCTTCGCCCGCAACGTAGATGAGGATCGAGCTGCCGAGCTCTGGGAGGAGGTCAAGGACACCTCTTCGTCTATTGTAGAGACTTTAAACCTATAAATTTCAAATGCATGAAAGTGTTTTTTGCTCAACTCTTTGTTTAGGTAATTTCGACATATTGCGCCCGAGTAGTCCAGCCCCCAGACTCTGTGGCATGGTCTGTGATGCATGTCTCAGAGTCTTGAAATCGTAGGAGTGAAGAACTCGGACCCATGGTTATCAAAGACATTACTTAAGTGATAACTTTGAATATTGATTATTTCATTTCCAAAGGAACAATTTAATTTACAAAGTTTAGGCAAAAAAGCAATGTAGTTGCTCTATGTTCCAAGTGTTGCCGACTGTCGTGCCGTCTTCTCGCTTGAGTTTGTAAGCCCCCAGGTGCGCCACCTCGTCGATGATGTAAGGGCCTTCCCAGCTTGGGGAGAGCTTATGCTCGCACTTCTGGTTCTTTCTGAGGACTAGATCTCCTTTGGAGAACGTGCGGCTCCTCACTCTGCGACCGTGATAGCGCCGTAGGTCTTGGAGATACTTTGCCAACTGAATCGTTGCGACGTCCCTGGCCTCTTCCAGTAGGTCAAGGTCTTCTAGTTGGCTTTCTTCTAAGGCAATCTCTTCATAACTCCGAACCCGTGGGGACCCGAATTCTAACTCGGTAGGGAGGACTGCCTCAGAGCCATATACCAAGAAGAAAGGGGACTGCCCGGTCGCTCTGCTGGGGGTTGTTCGCAGCCCCCAAAGTACCGACAGCAATTCTTTCACCCACCGAGTGGCGTACGGCTTTAGCCGATCAAAAATTCTTGCCTTCAGGCCCTGTAACACCATGCCGTTGGCACGTTCGACTTGCCCATTACTTTGGGGGTGCGTAACTGACGCGAAGCAAATCTTTATGCCATGTTCCTCGCACCGGTCTTGAAATATCCCGCCTCTGAATTGAGTGCCGTTATCCGTGATGATTCGGTTGGGTACGCCGAATCTAACCACGATCTCGTGAAAGAATTCTTTGGCCTTTTATTTGTGATGGTGGCGGTCGGCTTGTCCTCAATCCACTTGGTGAATTTGTCGGCGGCTACGAAGAGATGAGTATAGCCTCCTGAGCCTTCTTCAAAGGTCCCACCATGTGAGCCCCATACCGCAAATGGCCACGTGATCGGGATGGTTTGTAATTCTGTCTTTGGCTTGTTTATTTGCCGTGCGGAGAACGACATCCTTCGCATGTCGGACGGCGTCCTCTGCATCTGTGATGTGATCGGCCGTGAAAAACCCTTGGCGATAAGCCTTACCGACTGGGGTTGATGATCTTTGCGTGATTCCCACAAATTCCCGAGTGGATTTTCATGAGCAGATTTCTCCCTTCTTGTTCCGATATACACCGTCGCAGTATGCCAGAGGAGCTTTTCCGATAGAGCTTGTTTCTGATGACCACATAATTCTTGCTTCGGCACATTATCCTTTCAACCTGCACACGATCCTTGGGTAGCTTGTCCCTCATCAGGTAATCCAAGTATGGAGCTGTCCAATCTGGGATAATGACCAAGACCTCCGCTTCTTCGCTTTTCCCTGTCGGGGCATCCGCTTTTGGCCGGGTGCTAATCGTGGGACTATGGATTTCTTCCACGAAAACTCCCACGGGTACTCTAGACAGGCAGGATCCCATCTTCGCCAACTCGTCGGCTGCTTCGTTGTCTCGTCGGAGCACATGAACGAGCTCGAGGCCGTCAAAGTTGCCTTCTAGCTTGCGTACCTCGGCAATAGGCGCCATGTTGTCTTGACACATGACCATTCCTTCGCACTTGGTTGACCACGAGCATTGAGTCTCCGTGAAGCCGGCGTCGGATTCCGAGGATATGGCAATCGGAGGCCGTGAATGAGTGCCTCATACTCGGCGTTGTTTGATCTGAGGAAAAATATTTGGAGGACATATCTCAACCTTTCCCCGCTTGGCGATATGAGCACTATACCAGCCCCTGCGCCGCTGAGCATGAGCGAACCGTCGAAGTACATTGTCCAACACTCGAGTTCCTTGATAGTTGTCGGGTTCTAAAGCTCTGTCCACTCGGCCGTAAAGTCGGCGAGCGCTTGAGATTTGACGGCAGTACGAGGCCTGAATGAGATTCGAAGGCCTCAAGCTCGACTGCCCACTTGGCAATTCTCCCAGTGGCCTCCTGGTTGTGGAGTATGTCCCCAATCGGGAAGGAGGTGACCACCGAAATGGCATGCTCTTGGAAATAATGCTTAAGCTTGCGAGATGTAAGAAATCGGCATATAATAATTTACGCACTTGTGGATATCGTACCTTGGATTCACTCGGGACTTCACTAACAAAGTAGACTGATGTTGGATCTTGTGCGTGAGTAGGCTCCTCCTCTCTCACGATGATGGCGTGCGCCGACTACATGAGTCGTTGCCGCGATGTAGAGTGTGAGAGGTTCTTTCGGCATTGGCGAGACCAAAACTGGGGGTGTCGTTAAGGTCTTCAGGTCTTCAAATGCTTGTTGTGCCTCTGGCGTCCACTGGAACTTGTCTTGCTTTTTGAAGAGTTTGAAAAATGGCATTCCTCGCATACCGGTCGTGAGATGAACCATTGAGCGCCCATACACCCGTAAGCTTCGGGCGTCCTTTTGGCAAGTCGGCGGTTTCATGTTTGATATGGCGTTGACTTTCTCCAGGTTGGCCGATTCCTCATTGAGATACAATAAACCCAAGCGGTTTTCGAAGATACTCGAAAACACACTTCTCGGATTTAACTTCATCTTTGAAGGTCCTCGGACTCTCAAATGTCTCGGTTAGGTCGGTGATAAGATCCTTCCTTTCCCGAGTCTTTACCGCGGCGTCGTCCCACGTATGCCTCCACGTTGCGCCGAGCTTGGCGTGAAAACACTGCTATATCGTAGCGTTGATAAGTCGCGCGGCATTTTTCGGGCGAATTCCATCGTGGTGTAGCGAAGGCTCGAAAGGTGTGATGAGCGATGTCTAGATATGATCTTCGCCTTTAGTGAATCGATGGTAACTGAATAGGCATCAAGAAAGCTCAAAATTTACGCACCCGACGGTCAGTCGACCACAGTCGATTCGGGGCAGCGAAGCGATCCTTTGGATATGCCTTGTTAAGATCGGTATAATCAACGCACATGCGCCAAGTTCTATTTTCTTTTGAACCAATACAGATTCGCTAACCAATCGGGTGATACACCTCTTTGATAAAACCGGCTAGACTAAAAGCTTGGTGATCTCACCTTGATGGCATTCCGCGATCCGAGCGAACCGCGAAGCCTTTGTTTGATCGGTTTCGCCTTCTCGCCGACGTGGAGAGAGTGCTCGATCACCTCCTTGGTACACACAGCATATCGGATGGCTTCGGTGAAGATGTCCTTGTTGGCTTGGAGGAAGGTGGCGAGCGCTTCCTATTGTCCTCGAGCCCCATCTCCGATCAAAGTCGTTTTAGATGTGTCGGACGGGTCAAGAATGATTCGTTTGGTTCCTTCGCCGGGCTTGATTCCTGAGGTGGCCTGCTTCTTGGATGGAACCTCTCCTTCGTCCTGCAACGTGGCAACCTCGGTCTGGATATTTTTCGCGTCGGCGCCTGCTTCCTGCAGTTCGACGAGTTCATGATTCTCTCGGTTGCATTGCGAGGATTGCTTGACGTCTCCTCAGACCGCGATGACGCCTCGGGGTCCCGGCATCTTCATCATCGTGTAGGTGTAGTGTGGAACGGCCATGAATCTAGCTAGGCTGGGCCTTCCCAAGATAGCGTGGTACGTCGTCTAGAAATTGGCTACCTCGAAATTGATATATTCGGTCCGAAAATTATCCTTGGTGCCGAATGTAACAGGCAGAGAAATCTGCCTGAGTGGGAACGAGGACGCCTCAGGGATCACTCCGTGGAACGGCTGGACGCTCGGCCTCAGCTCGAAGTGGGGAATGCTCATGTCATCGAAAGTCCTGGCGAATAGGACGTTGAGTCCACTTCCGCCATCGATCAAAACTCTCTTGAGCTTCACGCTGCGCTGCGAGGTCAAGCACTAGAGGAAACTTACCGGATCTGGGACCCGGTTGGGGTGATCCTGCGATCGAAGGTGATCGGGACCTCGGACCACCTCAAATCTTGAAGTCGCCGGTTCCACGTTGATTTCGGCGGTAAGTTTACGCTTCGCTTGGATTCGTATCCGGTGGAGCCCCCGTAGATGTAGTTCAACTCTTGTTCGGGTTCCTGGAAATCTTCTTCGTCAGGGAGGTCCTTCTTCTTTGTTGGAGCAGCTTCGACTTTGGACAGAGCGGGTTGCCGGTGACTTTCGCGCGCAAAACACTTCAAAGTGAAGCAGTCCTTGGCGACGTGTTTTCCTTTAGGGTGGAAAGGACAGATTGCTTCCATGACGGTGCTGTAGTCGGGTGCCTCCCTCCGAACAGCTCGGGGTCGGTTGTGCTCGGCTACCGCAACTAGCTCTTAGCCCTTCCGCTTCCTATCCTTGTGTTTTGAGGACACGGGCTTGTCGCCTTTGTTCTTCTGCGGCGGGCGATCTTCTTGACGTTCGGCGGGGCATACGAGGTCGTGGCGTAGCGGTCGGCCAACACGAACATTTCCTTCACGGAGGTCGGGGGCTTCCTGGACATCTTTTTGATTAGATTAGGATCACTCACCCCTTTCTGGAAGGCCACCACCACCACCGCCTCGGATATGTCCCTGACGGTGTTCTTCTTCTGCATGAAACACCGGATGAAATCTATCAGCGTCGTCCTTTTGAGTGCAGCTAGTGCAGGTCCCATGGAGTGCGGGCCTTTCGTAGGTGCCACGGAAGTTGAAATAAGCGATCGCGAGAGATCACTCCGAGTCTACGAGTTTGCGGGGAGGCCCGTGAGCCATGCTTAGTCGAGGGTGAGGTTGGCCGGCGGATAATTCGCCATGGCGGATGCGGTTTCCTCGGTGACTTTAGCGCGGGCGTAAACACGCAGCCAAGCCACGGGTCCCGCTCTGCATCGAATTTTCGATGCCCTTGGGATTGAATCCTTGGGCCATATCACTCGGCGCCGTAGAGTAAAGCGCCGGATCGTCGATAGATCTCATCATGATGAGGGGAGTCGTCGTGGTGAGCCTCTGGCTCGGCGATGATCATCAATACGGCCGGGGTGGGAGTGCGGCGCGAGTCAAGACTTTCGGCGTTAAATCTTTGCTTCCTCCTTGGCGCGATGGTGCGTCCGCGGTTATCATATCTTTGATTATTTCGTCGATCGTTGCCGGTCTGCGAAGCGCTCATAGTCGTCGTGGCGTCGCGCCTTTCTTCCTCATCCGCTCTGTCGCTGTTGTGATGTCTGGCGGAGGTCATGGTGAGAATCGGTGGGCGTCCACGGTTGGTGGCGTCTGCGCCCGATTAGCGATGTTCGGCGGTTGCGGTTCGACTGCTAGTGACTCGGGTTGCCGCGTGGGAGTGCAAGTGTGCTTCTTCCACCGGCTTTTCCTTGTTCTGCTAAATCGCTGCCGCTGTCACCATGGCCTTGATCTGGGCCACAATCAGGGCTGCTGGACTATCCACTGCGATCATTGGATCTAGCGTGTCGAGGAGCGTCTTGGAGGCGATGGCGTTTTGCATCGGCGTCGCGAAAGGCGGATTGACCTCCCAGCACGGGTGCGGGATATCTTGCGGACATTGCGGCCGCGATCGAAAGACCGTCTTTGGAACATCCTTGCCCCTCGTCGGCGATCTTCCTCCGCGGCTTCTTGGTCTTCTTGATGGAGATCGATCTCCTTCTCCTCAATCGCGAAGAGCGCCACAAAAATCGTGCGATTCCTTATAATGCCGGTAGGTTTTACGGGTGAGTCGAGCGGCATACGAGATGGGTTGGCTGATCTTCACGGATCGGATCTGGTTTTGGACCCGAGCGGACAAGCTCTCGCGCGCATCTGCGGCGAAATCCGAGGTTTCGAGCGGAAGGCTGGCCGGAGGCGAAGGTGGCGATGAATCGCCGATTGCTGCCATCAGTCAGTGGGAAAAGATTATAGCGCTTCCCCTACAGCGCGCCTACCGCCGACTTTGTAGTCGGCAATGAAGTATAAATTGGTGGCTGGATCTCAAACCCGATGGTCACACAAGACAAGGGATTATACGAGTTCGGGCTCTCGCGAGAGAGATAATACCTAATCCTGTGTCTTTGGAATTATCTTTGATCTCAGGATGCAGGGTTGCTCAAAGCGCGATATGCTCTAGGCGATATGAGGTGTGCTATGCTCTATGGCCTGGTTGCTCTAGGCTTGGATGGTCCGATCTTCCTGTTGTTGCCCACCGTCTCCCTTATATAGCGGGGGTGGGTTGGCTTACAGAGTTTTGATCGGTTTGGAGATTCTGATTGGTTACAAGATTCTAGTCGGTTAATAGGATAAAGTTTACATCTTTATCTACCTTATTAACGACTCGGATTACAACCATATCTATCATATCTAAATATATGCTCAACATCCTTTAGAATGTATCCCCTTGCGCAAGGTAGTGGGGCCTGACGCAGGGAATATCTTCTGGGCCTATCTCTCGGACGTATTTGGGGCTGATCGCAAGGATACCTGGAATCTCATATTCCACAATAGCGTCTACAGCACCAATTATGAACGTCATGAGAAATATTTAACACCTACTTGCACGGATTCGAAACGCACTCCGAAAAGAGCAATGGCGCATATGAAGTCCATATCGGGGGGTTTGGCACTCGGTTTCCATCAATGACATTTTTTCGAATGCATGGAGTCCACAGGGCCAATTGGGACCTATCGTGAGGAATATTTCACCCCGACTCGGATGGATTTGAAATGCACTCCGGAATGGGCAAGGGCGCAAATGAAGTCCATTCGGGTGGTTTGGCACTTAGTGTAATTCTGCGACTTTTTTTCGTACACATGGAGTCTACGGGGCCAATTGGGACCCATCATGAGAGATATTTAACACCGACTTGGACGGATACGAAACGCGCCCCGAAACGAGCTTGGGCGCATATGAAGTCCATTCGGGGGGTTTGGCACTCAGTTTCATTGTGACTTTTTTTCGTACGTACGGAGTCTACAGTGTCAATTGGGACCTGTCATGAGGAATATTTAACACCTACTCAGACGGATTCGAAACGCACCCCGAAATGATCTAGGGTGCATATGAAGTCCGTTCGGGGGGTTTGGCACTCAGTTTAATTATGTGACTTTCTTCGTACACATGGAGTCTACATGGCCAATTGGGACCCATCGTGAGGAATATTTAACACCTACTCGGACGGATTCGAAACGCACCCCGAAATGAGCTAGCACGCATTTGAAGTCCATTTGGGCCCCTTTGGCACTCAGTATTGTTCTGTGTCTTTTTTCGTACGGATGGAGTCTACAGGGCCAATTGGCTTCCGTCGTCAGGAATATTTAACACCGACTCGGACGGATTCAAAACGCATCTGAAATGAGCTAGGACACATATGGAGTCCATTCGGGGCCCTTTGGCATTCAATATCATTCGGTGACTCTTTTCGTACGTATGGTATCTATAGTGCTAATTGGGACTCATCGTGAGGAAGATTAAACACCGACTCGGTCGAATTCGAAACGCACCCCAAAATGAGATAGGGTGCATATTAAGTCAATTCGGCTGGTTTGGCACTCAGTTTGATTCTGTGACTTTTTTCATTCCTTTAGGGTCTATAGTGCCAATTGTGACCGTCGTGATAAATATTTAACACCTACTCGGAAAGATTCGAAACGCACTCCAAAAAGAGCAATGGCCCATATGAAGTCCATTCAGGGGGTTTGGCACTCGGTTTCCATCAATGACTTTTTTCATACGCATGGAGTCGACGAGGCCAATTGGGACCCATCCTGAGAATATTTCACATCGACTCGGATGGATTCGAAACGCACTCCGGAGTGAGCAAGGGCATATATGAAGTTCATTCATGTGGTTTGGCACTCAGATTAGTTATGTGACTTTTTTTCGCACACAAGGAGTCTACAGGGCCAATTGGGACCCATCGTGAGAAATATTTAAACCGACTTGGACGGATTTGAAATGCACCCTGAAACGAGCTTGGCGCATATGAAATCCATTCGGGGGTTTGGCACTCAGTTTCATTGTGACTTTTTCCTCTACGTATGGAGTCTACGGTGTCAATTGGGACCTGGCGTGGGGAATTTTTAATACCAACTCTGACGGATTCAAAACGCACCCCGAAATGATCTAGGGCGCATATGAAGTCTGTTCGGGGGGTTTGGTACATATTTTAATTATGTGACTTTTTTCATACGCATGGAGTCTACATGGCCAATTGTGACCCGTCGTGAAGAATATTTAACAAGGACTCGGACGGATTTGAAACGCACCCTGAAATGAGCTAGCACGCATCTGAAGTCCATTTGGGCCCCTTTGGCACTCAGTATCGTTCTGTGTCTTTTTTCTTATGGATGGAGTCTACAGGGCCAATTGGCTCCCGTCATCAGGAATATTTAACACCGACTCAGACAGATTCGAAACGCATCTGAAATAAGCTAGGACACATATGGAGTCCATTCGGGGCCCTTTGGCACTCAGTATCATTCTGTGACTCGTTTCCTACGTATCGTGTCTCTAGTGCCAATTGAGACTCGTCTTGAGGAAGATTAAACACCGACTCGGACGAATTCGAAAAGCACCGCAAAACGAGCTGGGGCGCATATTAAGTCAATTCGACTGGTTTGGCACTCAGTTTGATTCTGTGAATTTTTTCATTCCTTTAGGGTCTATATTGCCAATTGTGACCGTCGTGGGAAATATTTAACACTAACGCGGACGGATTCTGTCGACGATCGGGACCGTCGACCGCAAAGAAAAGGGGGAAGGATCGTACAAGGGGGCGAGGCCCAGAGAATCGCTCATCCGGGGAGGGACCTCGGCGGGCGCACAGCACGGAAAAAAGGGACAACCAAATAGGGGACGCAATGTTTATACTGGTTCGAGCCCCCTAGGTCGGGTAACAGCTCTACTCCAGTCCTGCCCGTGGGCGAAAAAGAACTAAAGGCTCCTCCGGGGAGTGTTACAAGGGGAGCTCGACCTCGGGATCGTTCGGGAGCGATGATCGAGAAGAGCTCGGTGAATAGGGGTGTACAAGTATTACTGCCGGTTGGCAAAGACTTAGCGGAAAAAAGGGAGCCCAGCCACCTCACAGAAGACCCTGCCCTCCTTTGCTCAAACGGTGGAGAGCGAGTTACATGGAGAAGTGGGAGAGGGAAGGATGGAAGTGTCGGGAACCCTGTCCTCCGTCTTGATGACTAGTCGCCATCGATTTCGCCCACACCGGTTGGTAGACTCATTGAGCGAAGTAGTGCGCCGTTTTCTTAGGAAACATCATTACCGCCCTCTGTGGACTGTCCAGATCTTGACATTGCAATGCGTGGTCACGGCTCGCCTCGGGAGAGCGTACCCTCATCTTGCGTGTGGTGGGCGATGGGGCCGGAGTTTTGACTTTGGCAACCTTGCGCTGCTGGGAAGGAGCGACTGCTCCGTGTGGTCACTTCAAGCGGTCGAGGTCATAGGGCACATGGCTAGTGGCGGCGGAGGGCCCGATACGGCGCTGGTGGGGACCACCACGGTCGGTCGGTCGGGAGTCCGACCGCGAGGAAGTCGGGACGTCCTACTTGGTGAGGACGAGCTCGGGCGATCGGTTAGGTCGGGGATGAGTGTCGCCGTGGCCTCGCAGGAACTTTGGTCGAGGCGGGCTTGGGCGATCCGTTCATTACCCAGCCGCCGTTTTACATGGGAGTTGGGCGAGGTGTCGGGGCGAGGAGATCGCCAAGGTCCGCATACAACCCATGGATAGCCACTGCCCCGCTGTTCCCCAGAGGTCGAGAGGAGGACCGCCTAAAGCCCCCCGCAGCTGCGGACACGCGTCGGGATAGCGATCCCAGCAACCCGGCCCCGAGGCTCAAGAAGCGATCTGAGACTCTAGGCGCTCTTGAGTCTGAAGTCTTTTGAGGAGGGATCACTCCTTCGCCCGGGTTCGGGGTTTCTTGAGCACCCTACCAAACCTGGGGAAGGCCGCTTCGGGGTGTTTTTTGGCGAGATCGTTCTTGGCGACACTTGAACTCCAGCACCATGTTTCTGAGTGGGCTCAGGAAGCCTGGGGGCCCTGCGGATGGGGAAGTTGTAACATCCCAAAATTTGGCCTATAATTTCACTTATGTGCATTTTGGTGATTTTCTGAATTAATTGGATTTTCTAGAAATTATTTGAATTTATTTTAATTAAGTATATTGAACCTTTGGTGAAAACTAATTATATATAGATAAAAATAATATAAAGTTTTGTCAAAAATATTTTATTTGAGTTCAGAATGTTTCAAAGTATTTATGAGAATTTTCTTGGATTTTTCTTGATATTTTAATTGCCTTAAATGAATTAATCTAATTTGAAATTATTTTAAATCAGCGTTGGAAAATCAGAGTGAGCGATCTTGGGCCAAGCCCGACCTTTGTCGCGTGTCTTGACCGGTCGACCCGTTCCCCGCCTCGCGTATGGACCATTGGATCCGGATCGGGCCAATTTGTCTCTTTCGCGAAACCCTAGCGCTTGGTAGTTGGATCAAGATCGCGCGTGAGGATTCCTTGCATCGTTTTGGAAAGATCGATCGCATCCGTTGATTTTGGAAAGCGGATCGGACCGTATCGCGTTCGGGGAATCATAGCCGTTCATCGCGGTCGGACGGACGCGATCATCGTCTCGGTCGGTTTCGAATCCGCGCGCATTGCTTGCGTCGCCGCCGCGAGATTTAGGGTTTCCATCCCTGCGCGCATGCCGAGGCTATAAAAGCCGCAGCCCGCACCCCTAGGATTGCCATCCCAGAGCGCATCCGCCAGTGCTAGCCTTCGCCGTTGAGTCGCCGCTTGTAGCCGCGAGCTCGGCGGGTTGCTCTTCGCGCCGTGGTTTTCTTGGTTTCGGCCATGCGTCAAGCGTCGTCCGTCGCAAGGGTTCCAGATCCGAGTTCCTCGCGTCGTGCCGCGTTGAATCTGCTGCTTCTTCTCACTGGAGTCGCGCCGAAGCGCCGTTCGGGTGGTCGTCTTCCTCCGCTCCGGTGCAAGTCCGCCGCCGTGTCTCGGAGCTTCGCACAGCCGTTGGATCTTCGCCGAACCGTCCAGATCGCGCCGCGTCATCCTCATCAGCAGTGAACCACTCCGGTAAGATGGACCGTTAGATCTAAGATGAGCAGTCAGGATAGTGCCACGTTGGAGTAGATCGATAGTCGTCGGATCGTCACCGGATGCGCGCGCGGCGTGTCGAGCATCGATGCGGGCGCGTCGCGGCGATCGAGAAGTCGCCGCATGGCAGGCGGCGCGCGCGGCGCCGTGGGCGCGACCACGGTGAACGGTGGCGATTCGAAGTGGACCGGGTCCATGCGCCGAGCTGACGTGGCAGCGCCTGATTGGTCTGGACCAGGGCTGACATCAGCATTGCGTAATAAAAATCTTTTTCAGTAGAAAAATAATTCTGGAAAATCGGAAATTCTATTTTCTGTATTTTCAGTATTTATTCAAACTTCAAAAGGCTATATCTTTTGCATTTTAACTCGGATTTGAGTGATTCAAATTTCTAAAAATTTGTAAAATCAAGATCTATTTATTGGTTAATTTTATTTTATTTTTGGAGTTTGGTTGATCTCTGTTTTGGTGTTTATTTGCTATTTTAGCATCGTTTCGCGTAGACGTTGAACTGCTCGGTGATCCGGAGGAAGATTCATCGCTTCAAGACCCAAGCTCAGAGCAAGACCAGCACCTACTCCAAGGCAAGTTGTGCTTTGATCATGTTGCACCCAATTTCACCAAATTGTTGTTTTGTCTTTTAAATTATGCATGATATTTTATGTGTATAAATGATTTCAATTAATTTGGGAATTAGATGATATGCCTAATTGAATTAAGTCACACCTTGTCAATTTTATGCCATGATCTAATTTTCAGCCTAGGATGTGGAATTATAGTTGGTTAATATTAATAATCAACATGGGACTAGTTAGACCGTCGTAGATTACTTAGCCAAGCCACGTCATCACATGTGTCCGAATGTTATCACTTAATCTTGACTAATGGAATATGGAACAATGTTTAAGAATTTGTGTGTCATGTGTTGTCACCTGATTATATCAAGTTGTGCGTGGCGAGGAGGTCACACAACTAGATTGAAATATGGGGGGCAAGTGGTGCTTGATAATCAAGCCCAGGGGTGGTAATGATTTAGATTGGGGCAAGTGGCAGGGGCGTTGTGCCAAGGTGGGCGAGTTATTGGGGTATGTGGAAGTCTTGCCTTAATCACTTTAAGGACTTAACCTTGCAAGCCTTTGACTGAGTCTCTCTTGCAACCACATATGCAGAATGGGACAGCCTAGGTGAATAATTTGTGAAGCCTAGATTTTGGTACTTGTCGTGGTGAGCAGTGAGTCCAGGTTCACAGTTTAACTCACATGGCGCAAGAGGGGGCCTGTTGTGGTGGTTTAACCCTTGATGTTGAAACCTTATCGAGCGATCTTGGAGTCTAGGTGTAGCATTGTAAAGGCTTTGTTATGATCACTCGCCTTGGTGGTGTTTGGTTGTATCGTGTAGGTAAAGTGCATAACCTCTGCGAGTGTACAATCTATTCGAATAGCCATGCTCACGGTATTGGGCAATGCTCGGAATTCTGATTAAAGGTTAGACTTTTGTTAAACAAAA
>JAYEVK010000197.1:0-61455 GCA_036346275.1 Otatea glauca | reverse complement strand
ACAAGCATTTATGAAGCGAATAAGCTACTATGTTCCATAGGAATGGAAATAGAAAGGATACATGCATGTCCGAATAATTGCATCTTGTACCGTAACGCATATCAGGAGCTGCACGTTTGTCCAGTTTGCGGTGTGCCCTGGTACAAACAAAAGGAGGATCGTAACGACAAGAAGCGTAAGAGTCGGGGCAACGATGGTGAAGAGGTCACTAAAGGTGCACCGGCCAAGGTATTGTAGTACTTGCCCATCATTCCCCGTCTGGAGCGGTTGTTTGTAAATCCCAAAGAGGCAAAATTGTTGCGTTGGAATTATGAGTCTCGAAAGGAAGATGGTAAGATAAGACACCCTTCTGATTTGGTTCAATGGAGAAACATCGATTGGAAACATGAGGGGTTTGGTGCCGAAATGAGGAACATAAGATCTGGGTTGAGTACCGATGGAAAGAATCCGTTTGGTAATATGAGCAGTCGTCACAACATGTGGCTAGTTCTGTTGTGTATCTACAACCTCCCTCCTTGGTTGTGCATGAAGTGGAAGTATATCATGATTTCGTTGCTAATCTCAGGACCCAAACAGCCGGGAAATGATATTGATATGTACCTTGCACCACTAATTGAGGATTTGGTAAAATTGTGGAATGACGGGGTTGTGGTGTGTGATGCGTATAAAAGAGAGCATTTCACCCTATGGACTATGGTATTTTGTACTATAAATGATTTCCCCACCCTTAATAATTTGGCTAGCTACAATACGAAAGGAGCTAAAGTGTGTCCTATTTGTGAAGAGGAGACTGAGAGCCTATAGCTGCCGAATTCCAAGAAAACCGTGTATATGGGTCACCGTAGGTTTCTACCTCGAAGTCATCGATACCGTAAGATGGATGACAAATTTGATGGGAAGAGGGAAGTCCGTTCGGCCCCGCAGCCTATGAGTGGAAGGCAAGTATATTCACGTGTGGAGGATATCGAACTTCAGTATGGAAAGAGTCATAAATCTATTCGTCCTAGGACGATTTGGAAGAACAGATCCATATTTTGGGACTTACCGTATTGGAAGGAGTTTGATGTCCGACATTGTATTGATGTCATGCACGTTGAGAAGAATTTCTGCGACAATTTGGTTGGTATCCTGCTGAACATAGCTGGGAAGATCAAGGATGGTGTGAATGCTCATCGCGACATGGCTTACATGGGAATTAGGCCCAGCCTTGCAGTGATCGAGGAGGATGGAAAAAGTCCGTACATCCCCACTGCATGCTACACGCTATCCAAGATGGAGAAAGAAGACCTCTGCAAGTGTCTCAAAGGTATTAAAGTTCCATCGGGCTACTTTGCAAACATTAAGAAACTTGTGTCCATGGATGATTTGAAGTTGCTGGGCATGAAGTCCCATGACTACCATGTCTAGATGACCAAATGCTCCCAGTTGCAATCACAAAGCTCTATTATATCTTCAATGCGATCTCCTGCAAAGTTATTAACCCTGATGTACTAGACAACTTACAGAGTGAGGTGGGCAGACTCTATGTCAGCTTGAGATGCATTTCCCACCATCGTTCTTCGACGTCATGGTCCACCTTGTTGTTCACCTCGTCAGAGAGATTAAGATATGTGGACCGGCATTCCTACGTTACATGTATCCGTTCGAGAGGTACATGGGTATATTAAAATCCTACGTGAGGAATCGGTCGGCTCGAGGGTAGTATTGTCGAAGGTTATGGCATCAAGAGGTTATTGAGTTCTCGCGGGACTATCTCGGAAAAGACAAGCAATCGGTGTTCCTCTATCTCGCCATGTGGGCAGACTTGCTAGCAAAGGAACCGTTGGGTCGAAACTAAGGAGGCCACGGTTTGATATGTATTGCAAAGCGCATCCGACAAATTTTGCAAAGACAAATGCAGGTTGCAGGGTACATCGAGCAGCGCAAGTTGATATTACGAGAGGAGAATCCACATATGGATGAGCTTTCCATCATGCGAGAACACAACGATAGATTTCTCACATGGTTCAAACAAAAGGCGGATGTCTCTGTTAGTGAGACTATCAAATGGTTGGCTGACGGACCTAGATTTAATGTACAAACATGGCAGGGGTACGATATCAATGGGTACACCTTTTACACTGAAAGTCAGGATGCAAAGAGTACTGTTCAATGACAATGAACTCTTACTACAGGGTGATCAAAGAAATTTGGGAGCTCGATTACGGAATATACCAAATTCCATTGTTCCGATGTAAGTGGGTGGGACTTCCACATGGAGTGAAGGTCGACAAGAGAGGTTTTACTCTTGTGGATCTCAACAGACTCGCCTATAAAGATGACCCATTCGTACTTGCGAAGCAAGCAAATCAAGTCTTCTATGTTCGTGATCCGGCCAATCCGAGGTTGCACATCGTCTTTATGGCAAGCGTCGGATCGTTGGTGTAAAAAATGTCATAGATGAAGAAGAATACGACCAATTCGATGAAATACCTCCGTTTGCAGATGGGGCCTGTCTTAGCGGCGACGACAACACACATGGAAGAAATTACATGCGTATAGATCATCAAGAAGGGTTGTATTGTAAATAAAAGGAGTACGTCATTGTATCAGTTGCTATGTGTTTGAAATATTTGTATTGTACATAATTGTAGTTTCGTGTTTGCAAAGGTTATGTGTACGTTTCAAATTTTCACAATTTTTGTCAATGGATTGTGGTATGTAGCTACTTAATGCAAGAAAAAGAAGGCACTCTACGTCGAATCATTTCCAGAAATTTTCAAAATACTTGGACTTTATTTGAGAAAGATTTGACTTTTCTACTCTTTGACCAAAAATCGTGCCTACAAAGTGAATTTGGGCTTCTTTTTTCAATGCTAATTCTTTTTGCCAAAATCCTTTTTGGAAAAGATTTGTAGTATCACAAAGTATGTTCTTGCAAAATTTCAAATAATTCCAATTATGTTTACAAAAGTTATGGCTTTTTCACTCTTCGATCAGATATTTCTGCAACTTCAAACTTCATGGTTTGTCTGGAAAATAAATAGTGCAGTGAACAACATTTGTTTCAGTTCTTATAGGAAAACGATATAGAAAACTACACTATTTCTGTCGGTTCTCAAAGAAAAGCGACACAGATAATTTCCATATTTGTATCGGTTCTTACACGAAAGTGACACAGATAGAGATAGCCAAGAGGATGGGCATGTAAGCGCTATTAGTGTCGGTTTTTGGTAAAAACCCGATAGAGACATACACAAACCATTAGTGTCAGTTTTTGGTTAAAAACTGATAGATATATATAGTCTCTTGGATGTGCATGCATGTGGTATTAGTGTTGGCTTTTATAAACAAACCGACAGAGATATAGACGATCTATTTGTGTCGGTTTTTGGAGTGAAACCGATAGAGATATGTTATACTCTCTCATTTGTGTCGGTTTTTTAAAAAAACCCGATTGAGATACCGACTTCAGTTTTCGAAATAAAACCAAAATAGTGCTTTATATTATTTGTGTCAGTTTTTGGAGTGAAACCGATAGAGATATGTTATACTCTCTCATTTGTGTCAATTTTTTTTAAAAACCGATTGAGATATCGACTTCAGTTTTCGAAATAAAACCAAAATAGTGCTTTGTATTATTTGTGTCGGTTTTTGGAGTGAAACCGATAGAGATATGTTATACTCTCTCATTTGTGTCGGTTTTTTTTAAAAACGGATTGAGATATCGAATTTAGTTTTCAAAATAAAACCAAAATAGTGCTTTGTATTATTTGTGTCAGTTTTTGGAGTGAAACCGATAGAGATATGTTATACTCTCTTATTTGTGTAGGTTGTTTTTTTAAAAACCCGATTGCGATATCGACTTCAGTTTTCAAAATAAAACCAAAATAGTGCTTTGTATTATTTGTGTCAGTTTTTGGAGTGAAACCGATACTGATGTTTCACTTATTTGTGTCGGTTTTGTATTAAAACCGATACTGATGTCTTGTTATTTGTGTCCCTTTTGGTTTAAAAAACCGATACTGATACTCTCATTTGTGTCGGTCTTTTGGTGAGAACCGACAGCATATAGTCTCTCGGACAGAACTAATACCTGCTCATGAATCGCCAATTATCTCGCGTGGCACTTTTCCCTGCCCGCGCGCCCTCTAGCCCTAGCTTCCCGCCGCCTCATCCACCCCGCCATCCTGGGCCTCCATGGCGTGCTTCCCCGACCGGCGCCGGCTCCCCCCCCTCCCCCCCGACGCCGTCTACGCCACCCCCCATGCTGCCCCGACGCCGCCCCTCCTCCCGACGCCGACGCCGACGCCTCCTCCTGCTGACGCTGCCACCTCCACCGACACCGTCGCTTCCCCCCGACGCCGCCGCCTCCTCCCCACGCCACCTCCTCCTCCCCCCGACCCTAGAGGTAAACCCTAATGTTAGATTCATATTCTATTGCCTGTGGGATTGGGATTGCTCAATGATGATATTGGGTAAAATAATGACATTGACAATTAGTTTTGGGATTCCCATTTATTCCCACATGCTTCCTCCCTCCTATGGTTCATGGAACTTGTTTGATGATTTTGAAATCATGAAGCATGAGAATTTTGTCTCCTAATTACAATCCTAAATTTGCACTCAGTACATCATTTCCAGCTTGGTGTTAGCGCACATGGTGCTCTGTGGAAGTCTGGTTACAAGTGTTTAACATTCACTTTAGATAGCTTAGTATAAAGTATGCACAGGCACTGAACTTGATTGCGTTAATTCTGTGTTTCCTCTATTGTGCAGTTTCTTTTGCCTTACTTTCTTCATCTTTTCTCATTCCCATTGGATTCGTGGATTACTGGTCATGCAAATTCCTCTTTAATTATTGGTCCTGGTATTAACTTGAGCTAAATATGAACCTTATTGGATAGTTTTGTGGTGACAAGGTTAAGAATCTAACTGTGTACCCTCAAGAGTCCTAAGCTGACCTAATTAGTTAATCGGTTCTGTGGTCAACTTCCTCTTTCTGTTTTTAGTTAAGATCCATTTGGTTTAGAATCATTAGAAGTTGGGCAGTTTTTTTCAACTGATGGGTGAGCATAGCCTTCATTGTTTTCTACCTTATCTATCTTGGTTGTACCTCGTCAATCCAGAATTGTCAGGGTAACTCTGGTTGCATTTTAAAATTTTCCTCTAATTTGAAGGCAGACTTGTTTTCTTAAATTTTTTGGTTTCCGCTCGGCTTGCCTGCATCTTGTAGATTTTGGTTTGGGGGATTCAGATGTGGGGATGTGGATGGTCTCGTAAGGCCATAGGGACGACTAGATTACATGGTCACCAATTTGCATTTCATCTTTAGATAGCTTGCAGACGTCATATTGTTTCACAGCGTTCTTGGTTGAAGATAATATATCACATACCAGAAAAATGACAGTGCAGGACTAAATTCGACGCTGAGATTATGGCAGTCAGCATGTTTTCACTTAGGATATCCCGAGTGTTTATGTTTCCTGCATATATTGCATGTTGTTACTCTAGACAAACTAGTATTGGACTACTGGACGCTCATCTCTAGACAGCAGAAAATACAAGCTTGCAAAGCAGCGAAGCTTTATTTTGTCATATGTGGTTCTTTACTCGTCATATCACCACTACAGAAAAGAACATCACTGCCGGATCAACATCAGCATCACTGCCGGATGTTGACCCGGCACTCCCTAACTGGCAGTGATAGTCGGGACTATCACTGCCGGTTCTTCAACCGACAGTGATAATAATATCACTACCGGTTTATATTATACAACCGGCAGTGATAAGGTTTATCACTGCTAGATTTTTATCCATAACCGGCAGTGATAAGAACTTATCACCGCCGTTGTTATTTTTCAACCGCAAGGATAACATTATCACCGCCGGTTGTTATTTTCAACCGGCAGTGATAATCCATATCACCGCCACTTAATATTTTCCAACCGCAAGTGATAGGTGTTATCACCGCCGCTATTTCTCTAAAACCGCAGTGATAAGTACAAAGGCCATATTATCCTCCAAAACCGTTACATAATCTTTTTTATTATATGATGATGTAACGCTGTACTATATATATATTGTACAAGACATTTATTCTCAGAGGGTATATGTTATGCGCAATATTAATGAAGTATTGGTAAAGAATAATTCAAATATATTAAATCATCATAATATTTAACATTGAATACCGAATACTCATTTAACCATGACAATATTAATGAAGTATTTGTAAAGCATAATTGAAATACAGTAAATCATCGTAATATTTAATTATTACATTGTTCATTGACAATCGTTCACATTTCAGTTAATTGTAGCGTGTGGCTCAGAAACTCACCCTTCGGTTGATCACTTCTCGAATGATGAACCCAGCCATCTGCTCTTGAAGGGCTTCAACTTCGCTGTCAAGTAGGCTGTTGGTGCCGAGCTTCACGCGCTGTCATTGAAGAAAATGATGCATTAATTAGTGTCGTAGTTTTTATAAAGAAAAGTAGGCGTCAACATGTAATGATATACCATCTCGCCGTTGTAGTCGGTATCGCCGCGATTTAACGTGTGTATGTGTGTCATTACGTAGTATGCACATAAATTGTTCCCTTGCGGCTGTCTTAGGCACGAAAAATCGGTTTTTATTCTGAACTTCTTCGTGAATGGACGGTACCGCGTGCTCTTCTTGCGGTATTTTGTGTACGCCCTGTGTATGGTTATGAATACTCATTAAACTTAATTAGGTGCAATTAAGTGCAATGGAATGAAAGATTACGGAACAATAACGCAACGACCGAGTTTACCTGTCTAGCAATTCTATTACTTCTTTAATCGCTTGTCGGTTTCCTCATTGAGTCCAATACAGTGATCGTGCTATCGTCTAACGTAATGACGAGAAGGATCCAATGAAAGCTGCAGAAGCCCATTAGTCATGACATGGTGTTGCACATGATAAAACTGACTAGTAGGTAGGGAAACACGTACTGAAAGTTGTAGGGTAAAAGTACGTAGGTCTTGTCTTGTAACTTTAGCAGCGCTTTAGTACGCACTCCTCGATCTCTCTCCGTCAATGGATCTTTAATAAGGTTGCAGCTGACAAGGCCGGATCGAGGAATCCTACCCTTTCATTTAAGTCCGCCTCACGAGTGTCATTGTCTCCATTCTACATAAGAAAGAAGTTAGACACTAAGTTTAAGGGTACGTGAATGTACAGTACGAGTTAAACAAGAGACTTACAGAGTCCAAATTCTTAATATAGACACATCCAGAGCATCTCGTTGGTACAACTGGTATAACTAGGAGGTTTCTACCGAAAACTCCGTCCATATTGTGAAAATCCGCTTTGTATTTGACGGGAACGCGCTTTTTGTCTCTTGGACAAACCGCCGATACCATTGATGTAGACGCCAGAATCGTGTCGCCGCCTCGCTTCCTCGCTTGGATCCACCAATGCTTCTCCGCTAACGAACTTCCACCTTAGAGGGGCCCCGCCTTTAGCACCCTTCGTGTCTGCAGCAGTAGCTCTTTTACCAACCTCGTCCTTTAGATTTCGCCAGAGATACGCCGTAGTCCGATCGCTGGCTAGGTTGAAGAGATTCGCTGTCTGGCCCATCTGCTTAACCGCCGCTATGTCTAGGAAGAAATCTCTTTTGGCGCTTCGATTTCAACTTTATCAGTGTCAAGGCTTTTTGAAGTGAGTCACACGCGACGCCTACTTCCTTTCTAGTTTCTTCTTCGCTATGTCATATGCTCGCTTCTTACCAGACAGCCGCTTCACAAATGTGGCACTTTTCTCCGCTGACCGTGATGAATTTTGAGATCGCGGTGCTCTTTCATTATTTTTCCGTGGCGCTGGAGCAGGAGGCGGACTTTTTTTCGGTGACGTTGGAGGACTTTTACTACCTGGATAGGCCGCGTCGTCATCATTAGTATCATCATCGTCATTGTCGTCATCGGATAAAAATATTATGTAGCGCTTGCGCCACGCGATGAATGTGCCCAGGCTTTGTCCAAGAGTATTTCTGCCTTCCTCGCTAGGGATTTGTACCTCAACTTCATGGTAATTGTTAACCACACTGTCTACTGATACTCTGACGTATCCCTCAGGAATTGGGCGATTATGCAACATCTGCCCCTCACCGCATGGCCAAGCCATCCCTACAGCCACCTTAATGGTTATGTTCGCTAGGGGTAGGTGCAGACTGCAACGTGTCGGCTCTACGATTTTGTCCACGGGAAAACTACAGGCCGAGTCCTCTTCGGGAGGATCCGCGGACGCTTGGCTGCTTTTACAAGCAACGGTGGGACTCTGGAGGTCATGTGCCTGATGTTCGCTGAGGACGCTCGCTAGCATTTCTTGCATCTTTTGTATCTGTTCTTGAAATTGAATTTCCTTTACCCGCATCCTTTCTTCTATTACTCGTACACGCATCCAACTATTCTTGTCTAGTTAGCTTCGGACGCTTATAGATAGAAGCGCCCTCCGAACGCTTACTTTCCAGGCACCAAGCCTAACCTCTAGTACGACTGTGGTACTCTTTGTTACCTGTATGCGTGTTAGCTCGCTGCTCTCTCTTCTTGGTTGGAAGCACTCGGTAGCTTGGGCATGGGCATCCGTGATCTTCTTTGAAATTTCCTCTTCTTTCTCGCTCAAGCTTGCCGCCATCATCCGATGCACTAGCTCCCTCGCAAGCATCCAAGATTTTGATCTTGGGGCTATCTCGGACGCCGCAGAACAACTCCACTAAGAATTAGCTCTTCTTCCCTTGCATCCCACTTGGTACTTTCTTCACGAGCCACCGTGCCTCAGCGATGGGGTAAATGTTCTTGTCCGAGTTTGCCTTGTTTTGTCGGGTGATAGCCCGGCTTCATCGACTTCTTATATTGCACTAATTCATCCCAAAATTGCCTCAACCTCGGTACTTATCAAAGTTCAAGCGTTTCATCCTTCTTCACATACTCCTTATTCACTTTTGTCTTCCAATTCTTCCAGAGATTCCCATGATGGCTAGTGCACGCTTCGCATGCTCCAACCGATCTTCTGAAACTGAACTTGGATGTCAAATCTGTCCACAATGCTTCCTTGATTTCATCGAACATACGACGGCAAACGCCACGACGTGTCCATGATTTGTAGGTGATGGGCACGTTATCTCTAGCTAGGACCCCGCATGTCGCTCGGTATGGCCCAAGCAAAGGATGCCGTATAACCGTTCACGATTGCATTAAGCTCCACGATCACCTTCGCTCACCCGCCCTCAACTTGTTAGGACCTCGATGATGCCGCCTGCTCACGTGATGTCCGCCCTGCATTTTGACTATTTCATTACTCGCCTAATCGGTATACGTGAAGATTTGCTCAAATAATTACCTCCTGCACGCTTTGTTGCCCCCGCTTGTCGCAGTTGAGGAAGCTTGTCGGGCTTTGTTCCGGCTTTGGTTCAAATGCTCAGCGCCATCCGCACTTGTTCCTGGTTAGCGCCATGTGCACTAATTTATCTAAAATTTAAAATTAACAAAGGTATGAGATGAATGTGATGATATACGATAAATTGGTCACGCACGGTTGTGGACCAAATAGACTAATGATACGCATAATATTACACACATTTGGCCATTAGTTTCTTAAAGCTAGTGATATTATTTCCATGCGAAACTACACTACTCGGTACATAATTAAACATAGGAATGGTGATATTACGCCTAGTTTCACGCTTAACTCATTTCACGCATGCATTGCACTAGTATAGAGAACAAAACCGACACATACAATATATAAGGTATTTGTTACATGAATATAATAAATACAATGTATTGTTAAAACAACAAAAATCTCATTACATGAATATAACAAATACAATATAAGGTATTTATTACATGAATATAATAAATACAACATAATAAAATCTCATGATGCTCCTAGAAACAAGTCGCCAAATTGTCTTTAGCGCTCACGCCTCCGTATCTCTCGTAGCCTTGCCATATCATAGCAGTAGTAAAATAAAGTAGACATTAAAAATGCAATATAAAAGCTAATCTATCAATTTTTTAACATTCCCGTGAGAATAAGAGCTGAGACACTGAATCATGATATTAAACAGCGCAACATATTCATAAAAAATGACCCCATTCCAACATATTCTTGACATAGCAAACTAATCCATAAAAGATGATCCCATTCCAACATATTCTTGACATAGCAAAAAGATGATTCGTTACATATCTTGCATTGAAAAAGTTGTGAAAGTCTAGGAACTATCACCAAGAAAGTAAAGCCAATACATGTCACTAGGAAAAAAACATAATCACTAAGGCATTAAAAACAGGAAGCTAATAACAAAAAAAGAACTGCATCGAGCTTGTATAGTATCTTTAATTATTTTCTAATCAGGAAACCTTGCAATTCAATTGTGATTGAATGAAATGATTCAGAGTGACATAGACATCATCAACTCAGTCAAATCATGATGCGCCTTATAGTCAATTGTATGGATTGTAATATGTATATATTTTAGAGTATTTATCTCAGATATTTTTTGCTATATATGTTTGACCTCTCATGAATCAAATAGCCATGAACAATATGTTTGACCTCTCATGAATCAAACAACCATGAACAATACAGCTTTGTTCAACCATCATGAATCACGTAAAAATTAACTAGCATCCATCACGTAAAAATAACTTCAAGTCAGTGTCTTGGAAGGAGTTCACATATAAATTAACTATCATCCATCACATAGAAATTAACTATCATCCATCACATGAAGAGAAACCCTAAAGCATCACAGTATCACATGAAGAGGAACCCTAAAGCATCACATGGAGGGGCAACCGACGGGGGAGACGGAAGAGGAGGGTTGCAAGGAGGACTCACCGGGTGGGGAGTTGACGGGCAACACGGAGGAGTCGGCGCTGGGAGGAGGGCCAGGCCACACGAGGAGGGCCGGCGCGGGGAGGAGGGCCGGCGTGGTGGAGGCGTAGTGCGGAGGCTAGGGCACAGAGTGTGGGAAAAACGGCGAAGTGTGGGAAGAAGACCGCGGCTGCTTATATAGATATGACAATCACCACGGTTCACCAAAGAAATCCGGCAGTGGATATAACTATCACTGCGGCTGATAATAGAACCGGCAAGAATACCTCCACATCACTGCTTGTTCGAATTAGAACCGGCAGTGATGTAGGTATTATCGCGGCTCTATTTTCAACCGGCAAGGATACCTAAACATCACCGCCGGATTTTTCTCTAGAACCGGCAGTGATGTGGAGGTATTATCGCGGTCTAATTCAACGGCAAGGATATTACAACATCACTGCCGGTTTTTTCTCTAAAACCGCAGTGATGCGTGTGGGCCTCAAAAGTCAGTGTCTAAAGCCAAGCTCAAATTCAAACTAGCATAACTTTTCATATATAGCTCCAAAAAGGATGAAATAAATTTATAAATTTGTATAAAATCATGAAGTTTTAGAATATATGAAACATTGATTTTTTAATCACAGAAAAATTAAGTGAATTACAAAATTGATAACTGAAGATAAAGCATATCCGTATATTACAAATGGAAGCATGTTCTTCATACAAAATAAAGTACATCCGTATATTACAATTGGAAGCATGTTCTCCATACAAAATAAAGTATATCCATATATTACAAATTGAAGCATATCCTTCATCCAACATAAGATATATCCGTATATTATTACAACTAAGCAACGATTCGACCTTCGTTATGATCACGGCGTATGTATGTAGCTTCTCACACCGCCTTCCATAAGACCTAGGTCGATGTTCTCACCAAAAGGAGGAAGCTCATCGAATTGGTTGTAGTCTTCCTCGCCGACTACATTGTCAACCCCGACAATTCTTCTTTTTCCTTGAAGAACCACGTATGCTCTTTGTCACCGGTCCCAAACAAAAAGATTTGTGTAACGACATTAGCAAGTACGAATGGTTCTTCTTTGTATCCGATGTGCTTGAAGTCCACGGTAGTGATACCGTACTTATCGATGTTCACGCCTCGTGGAGCCCGACCCACTCACACCGAAAAAGAGGAACCTTCAAAGGCCCATAATCAAGCTCCCAAATCTCTTCTATGAATCTGTAGTAGGTCCGCATATTACCATTGGTATCGAGGCATCTATACTGCACTCTACTGCTCGTTGGTGCTCTTGTTATCTTGTGCTCGTATAAAATGTATATCCATTTATGTCGATCCTTCAAATGTCGATTGTACATGACGGTCCTCGAGATGCTCTCAATCGAGCACACTCATCTGCAGATGCATCATGTGTCTAAGCAACCAATCTCCGGTTATCTCTGTGGTATCTCGCGATCCAAACCTCGATTTAAATGGGTATTTTCTTCTTAGCATATTCTTGTGCATACAACATACGGTGCCGCTTACAACCGATTGGTCCAGAATCAGAAATGTGCTTGAATGAATGAAGCACGATCGTTAGTACGCTTGATTTCTAACCTAATGTCCTTTGCCTCGTAGCCTCCCTTATGGCGAGATATGGGCACACCAATCGGTTTGAGATCCATGTAATCGACGCAGATTCAATGACCTCCTCGGTTCCCAACCTTCGCAATGCACCCTTCTCGCCGATGTCGATTACGAACATATTTCTTCACAACCCCATGAACCTCTCGAAGGGTACATCCGATGTAGAAACACTGGCCAAGAAACTCAGATTCTTTCACAATATGAACAATGAGATGGACCATAATATCAAAAAGGATGGAGGGAAGCACATCTCAAGCCGACATAGAGTGTGGATCATGTCTTGTCATAGCTTACCCAGCTTCATTGGATCAATGACCTTTGTGAAATCGCATTGAAGAATGAACACAACTTTATAATTGGGTCTCGCACTTTCTCCGCGTAACACCCCAAATTGCAATAGGAAGCATCTGTGTCATCATCACGTGGCAATCGTGAGACTTCATGCCAATTAATTTGAAGTCTTTCATTGAGACTAGCCTCTTCATGTTGGCGTAATAACCGACGGTACTTTGACTCCGCAAGCATTCACACACGCTTATTTTTCTCTTTCTTGCTAAGAGTGTAGCAAGTCGCCGGAAGGTACTTTTGCCTTTACCCAAATCTTCATGATGTAGCTCCTTCCGAGGTTCATATCTTCCGTGTCCATCCGTGCTTTGAGTGTATCTTTTGTTTTGCCCGGTATGTCTACTAAAATACCGAGCAAGTCGTCACACACGCTTCTTCTCTATGTGCATAACGTCGATTGCATGTCGAACATCCAAAGCGACCAATAAGGTAGGTCCATAAATACCGATCTCTTTTTCCACAAAGGAGTCAGATCATAGGAACACGGACTGATGTAACGCGGCCCCTTTCCATGGATAATTTTAATATCCTTTACGGCCACAAATATCTCTTTGCCGCTATGATGTTTTGAGCTGAAGTCGTCTCCTTTGTACCATTGAAACCTCTCTTGTTGTTGCAATACGGATGGTCCTTATGAAGGAACCTACGATGTCGCATGTAACACATTTTTCTGCAGTATTTCAGCCACCGGCTACCTGTATCACCCAAGCAATGGACTAGTCTAGCTTGAAAGATTACCGAGAGCAGGGTAATCATTGATGGTTACGAACAACAACGCGTGTAGCATGAAGTACTCTCTTTTATACTCATCCCATAGCCACACACCGCTGCTCCACAATAATGTAAGATCTTCAACCAAAGGTTTCGTGTATACGTTGATATCATTGCCAGGTTGCCTTAGCCCTTGGATCAGCAGCGGCATCATAATGTACTTTCGCTTCATACAAAGCCAAGGAGGAAGGTTGTAGATACATAAAGTCACCGGCCAAGTGCTATGACGACTGCTCATGTTGTCGAAAGGATTCATCCCATCCGTACTGAGCCAGAACCTTATATTCCTCACGTCACATGCAAAGTGTTTCTTGTATTTTGTATCAATGTTCCTCCACTGCGCAGAGTCGCAGGTGTCCGAGCATTCCATCCTTCTTACGCCTCGCGTGCCATCGTAGCAATTGAGCATTCCTTTTGTTCGCAAACAGACGCTTCAGACGTGAGATTATAGGGAAATACCACAACACCTTGGTTGGGGGTCTTTTTTTCTTACGATGCACTTCAATGTCGGCATCCGTCGACTTTTGTAGTCGGCAATGAATTTATGGGGTAGGCGCCCGATCTCAAACTCGAAGGTCACACAAGACAAGGGATTTAGACAGTTCGTGCTCTCATGAGGAGATAATACTCTAATCCTGTGTGCTGGGATTATGCAGGTTTCTTGGACCTAAGATTGCTCAAAGCGCTATGTGCTTTGGGCGATACGAGACGTTTTATGCTCTGTGGCTTGATGCCCACGTTGTTGCCCGCCCTCTCCCTTATATAGTGGGGGTGAGGCGGCTTATAGAGTCCCAATCGGTTAAGAGATTCCGATCGGTTACAAGATTCTAGTCAGTTATAGGACAGAGTTTACATCTTTATTCTATCCTTCTAACGAATCTTGATTACAATCAGTATCTATCATATCTAAACATAAATTCAACTTTCCTTTAGGTATATCCCTTCCGCATAGCTTATGAAGCATGACGTGAGAGTATCCTCTGGCCTTCATCTTGGGCCTGTCCCGAGGACCCCCGAACCTATATTCCACAAAGCCCTCGAGTGCTTCATGATCCTATCGCTTACTCAGTGGCTCCTCGCCAAATCCCGATCGGTTTCTTATCCAATCGAAAATCTTCCTTTTACAACAAAGTAATTATGAAGAACTCGATCATAAATTCCATCATTTGCTTTTCTCAAGTGCAAATCTTTTACCGCGCAGATTTTATTGCGAGCAGCCTCACAGACTTCTCATCCCATCACCAACGTGGATTTGATACTTTTCCCGCTCGAAGTCTTTAATTTTCATCGTTTTGATAGTCATTTGGCTGTCTTCGAGGTTGCCTCGTTTTCCTGCGCCAACTTTGTTCAGTCAAAAAAAAACTCTTCGTCTTCTGAAGTCGCATTAACACCAAATCTCTTCAGCTTCCGACGCTTAATATCCCGACGTTTGCTTCGATTTCGTCTGAATTGGCTATAAAAAGGCGCTCCAATGCATGGAAATGTGTCTCTTGCTTTCTATCTTCCATCTTTTTGCTTTTAGCTTAAACCTTCATCATGCCACGGTGGTATCATCAAGCGAAGGTGGACCCCAGGCTAGTCAAGCGTTGGGAGAAGTTTGATCGAGCCTTCAAGCTACCGGCCGAGGAAGAGGCGGTGCGTGACCGCGAGGCAATTAACACTCTCCTCGAGGTTGTGCCCGCCCCATGAGGCTAGGAACCCTCGCCGAGATGTCACCGGAAGCGCCGCAGGAAGCATAATCCTCCCGTGGCATACAATTTCTACATATAGCACTTAGGTTATTTTATATAAAGTAATAAAATACCTTTGTCTAAAAATCTCCGCTTGAGCTTTCGCTTGTGGATTGACCAGCTTATACGGCCCCGGTTTTGTCTCGCTACGAGACGTAGTTTAGGTCAACACAAAGTTCGCCCGACTGCAGAGTCCCAAGTCGTAGGCTTTCATCGCTGCCTCAAGGTTAGACGACGCTCAACTCGGACTTCGACGGATGTAGCTTAGCGCCAATTTGAGTGTATCGTGGGCCCGACCAAGTGGTCTCAAGGCCCACCGGCCGCAAAGCATAGTCCGTAATTCGATTTGTGTCATGTCGAGGTTCTTCTTGGCTCATGGCCAAAGGATGCCCATGTCCTAAGAATACGGCCGTGGCTCTCTTTAGAGCGATCATGATTTCATATGGCTCTTGGCCGAGTGATATCTTTTCCCGATCGATATCGAAGCGCTTAGGCTCTCTTGGAGCGTATCACGCTTAGGCGACTCATGGCCGAAAGTGATACCTTTTCCGATCGATGTCGTTCAGCTTAGGCTCTCTTCGAGCATATTACTTTTGACGGCTCTTAGCTGAGTGATACCCTTTCCCGACTGATGTTAGACCCGGCTTAAGCTCTCTTGGAGCGTATCACATTTAGATCCGAAGGCGCTCAGACTTGTTTAAACGACGAACAGCATTCTCGGCCTCGTGGAGCACGCCCATGGATCTGCGCCCGCTGGGCTTAATCCGTCAGACATGATTCTCGCATGCAGAACCACCCAAAGGCCCAACGTGGGCGACGCAAGAAGATAAGATTTTATTCGTTGAAACTTTCCACATCCCGCTCAATACGGTAAGTGGATCCAAGCCGGTCAAATCATGTCAAACCCCGTAAGTCGAGGCGCATGTGCCCGCAAATCATTTATGAGGAATCAAAGGGTGAGACGTTTTGCAGCCTTTTCCCGCGATTCGTAGAGACCTTATTGTTCTCTCTTTAAAACTAGGTCGCACGACGCCTCGACAGCCATCTTTCCGCCGAGCTTTTTCTCCTTTCACCTTCTCGCCTCCTCGAACTCTCCGCCACCAAGGTTAACCTTCACGTTTTGCCTTCTCGAGTCGTCACAATCTTTCCGCAAGAATGTCTTCCTCTACTCCTTCTCCGCTTTCACCACAAGATTGGACGACCTGACAACAACCAAGAGAAGCCAAATCCATGGTAGATGACGGGATCTTGCCATATTTGGCCCCGATCTCCGCACGCCCACCGCGGTGAATCTGGTCCCGACTCCTCGCTACGAGGAGGTGGTGGTCTTTGAACTTTTTCCACCGCGCCTTGGTCTTCTCGATCAATTCTTTCCTTCGCGCCTTCTTTTCTTTTTATGAAATCGAATTGGTGAATCTAAACCCCAATTCTATCCTTCAAATTTCCTCTTTGTCCACCTTTGTGAAGCTTTTCCGGCATTAGCCCCCATTTCGACCTCTTTCGTTACCTTTATCTCCTGAAGCCCTATCCCTCCAAAAATGACCTCAAGGTTATCGGGGGCGCTGGATTCCAGCTGTGGGAAGGGCTGAAGAAGGATTACTTTGCCATTCCTGTCAAGACCTCCAACAAGGGCTAGCATAGAGAATGGTTTTACTGTGCCAACCTCGAGTCATCTTTGCCTCTGTCCACTGGGCGCCGTCCCAAAATGTCTATTTCCTGGGGTTCTACCCTTGATTCTTCCGACATGGATCAAGTGTCTGAACTCTTGGCATTGATCTGAAGGATAGCGGGCTTACAGGAGTGGGTTTGGCCCTCCACTTCATCGCCCGCCGGGTCCAGCCCCTGAAGGAGCGAGTTCATCTGAGATTCGCTTATAGGGGAAAAGATGACCCGACCCGGGAATGGCCCGACGACTTGCCAAGGGAGAAGTTATGCACCAGGGCTGGAGAACTCTTTATCCCGAGCGTCGACATATTATCTGTCAAGTGCCCGAAATCCTTCAACATCTCACGACCCCCTCCTGCGGTAGGCGAATTTTATTGGGAATCTTACGTTTCCTTGTTCTCTGAAGTTTTGCTAAATCTCGACTTTCATATTCAGGATCGCATCGCGTTCTTCAGTGTTCCTCCTTCCGTAAATGCCTCCTCGCCTAGGTCAGTTCTCCAAGCGCGGGCGCGGTCTCCAGCAGGGAGCCCGCTGCGGAAAAAGGGAAGAAAATATTGTCCGATGACCTCGTGGCCCCGATGCCCTGGCCGGGCGGTCCTAAAATCCAAGATCCATTCGCAGCGAGCTCGGCGCTTTCTCGCTCCTCTCGCCGGTGAGCGCGGCTCCGACGCGCCCAACCGGCGACTCGGTTTTCAAGGGAAGCTCGGCACCACGGTGGTGGTCCGAGTGGTTCTTCCGGTGGGCCAGCTATTCGTAAGAAGCCCCGATGAAAATGAGGAAGTCCAACAGTCCGCTACTCGCTGACTCCTTCTTTATTCTTCGATCTTGCCGACGATTCTTCTTCACAGAACCCTTCGCCGACACGCCGCCGGTCTCGCCTGGGGCCTGGCGAGGTTGGACTCGCTAATTCATACTTCGGCAGGGAAACTATCGAGGGTGCCGAGTGACTCCTAGTCCTCCTGCCGCCTCCCCTCTCGCTATGCCCTACACAATGATCCCGTTGTTCCTAAGCCGCCTCCTACTGGTCCCCGAGGTTGAAGAGATTCATCGAGTCCCGCCAGCCCCGCCGCCCCGGCTAATAACAGATACCGCCTTTGCCGATGACGAGGGTTTGAAACTTTTGATGACCCGAGGAGGAGCAAAAGAGAGGGACGATTTTTCATCCATGCCAAGGCTTGTGCGAATGCCGCCTGTGTGAGCATTCCTCCAAGACCGATGTGTCCTCGCCGCCCTTCTCGCCACGCTGCTTACCTTTTGCTATGATGATTATAGAAAATAGGGAGCGCTTGGCGAAAGTCCGAGTACATTCAAAGGATGCTCCTAAAACCGGACGCGCAGAGTATCCGCCGACCTAGAACGCATCAAAGCCGAGTATGCGGCCGAGCTGCGATCCTTCGTCCGAGCTCCGCACATCGCGACGGAATAAAACGCTCGCGCCAGAGAATCGATATCACCGCCCTCCGAGGTAGCTATCTCTTGGGTTGTTTCATGTTTTTGCTTAGTCGACTATCTTGCCGATCTTCTTGTGTTTGCTCCACTCGGACTCGCTTTGCAAGCTCAAGGAAAACTAAAGCCGCAGAGGATTCCCGAGCTAAGCCGAGAAGTATTTTGAAGGTGTAGCTGTCACTAGTCTTTGCTTGATCCTTTACTATCCTCTCTAATGCTTTGCCTTGCAGATTATAAGGTCAAAACTCAGGCGCAGTACATCGTCTTCGGCGAGAGAGTTAAAGCTCTCAAAGCTTCCTGCGCTGAGCTCCAGGACGCTTCTAGCCCCCTGCTAAGTTCGTTTCATCCAGATGGCGAGAGGCCACTCAGCAGGGGTGAAGTCGTCGTCCGGCTAAAGGAAGCCCCGGGGGCCCTCAAGAACCTGCTAAAGGAAATAGCGGCCAACGGTGCCAGCAAGACCCTGGCGATCACCAAGTCCCTCTATCCCCGAGTGGATCTTGAGGCCCTTAGGGAAGGCTACGCTCGCGATGTTGACGAAGATCGGGCTGCCGAGCTCTGGGAGGAAGTCAGGGATACTTCTTTGTCGATTGTAGAGACTCTTGACCTTAAAGGCATAAAAAGTATTCCTGCTTCTCCTTCATGAAAGTATACATCTTTGTTCATCTCGACTCCAATTTCTGTGCTCGGGATATGATTCATGGATCTTGTCCCTGAAAGCACTCAAATTTATGATTATAAAAGAGGTTATATGAAAGCTTACTTTCTTCAATCGAACTTTTATTCACAAAGGAAAAGAAGTACAAAACTTAAGTGAAAAGCGACGTAGCTGTTCTATATTCCAAGTATTGTTGATTGTCGATCCATCTTCTCACTTAAGTTTATAAGCTCCAGATCAATTATTTCATCGATGATGTAAGGCCCTCCCAACTTGGGGAGAGTTTATATTCGCTTTTTGATTCCTCCTTAGGACTAAATCTCCTTTGGAGAACGCGCGCTCTTTACATTGCGCCCATGATAACGTCAGAAGCCTTGGAGGTATTTCACGAACGAATTGTTGCGATATCCCCGGCTTCTTCCAATTGCCGAGGTCTTCTAGCCTACCGTCTTACGGCGATCTCTTCATAACTCCGAACCCGGGGATCCGAATTCTAACTCGGTTGGTAAGACCGCTTCGCGCTATATACCGTAAAGAAAGGTGATCGCCCGGCTGTTCATTGGTGGTTCGTAGCCCCCGCAGTACCGAGGGCGCTTATTTGACTCACCGAGTAGCATATGGTTGGAGTCGATCGAAAATTCTTGCTTTTCTGCCTTGGAGCACCATGCCATTAGCTCGCTCAACATGTCCGTTACTTCGGGGGTGCGCGACTGACGTGAAGCAAATTTTATGCCCAGCCTCACACCAATCTTGAAATACTTCGCCTCAATCGAAAAGCCATTATCTCGTGATGATTCGGTTGGGCACGCCAAATCTAACCACGATCTCGTGAAAGAATTCTTCGCCTTTGCCGTGAATGGTGGCGATCGTTTGGCCTCAATCCATTTGGTGAATTTATCAATGGCAACGAAGAGATGAGTATAGCCTCCTTGAGCCTTTTCAAAGGTCCCACCATGTCGAGCCCCTGCACCGCAAATGGCCATGTAATCGGATAGTCTATAATTCTCGCTACTGGCTTGTTCATTTGATGTGCGAAAAATCGACATCCTTCGTGATGTCCGAGACGATGTCCTCCGTGATCTGTGACGATTTAAATGCCAAAAGAACCCTTGGCGATAGGCTTTTCCGACTGTGGTCGCCGACGCCGCATGGTTCCCACAAATTCCGAGTGGATTTCTTTGAGCAGGTCTTTCCTTTTGTTCGATATGCATCGTCGCAGTATGCCAGAGGAGGTTTTACGATAAAGCTCCTTTCCAACGACTACATAACTCTTGCTTCGGCGCATGATCCTCTCGGCTTGGACGCGATCCTCGGGTAGCTTGTCTTCTGTCAAGTAGTCCAGGTATGGAGATGTCCAATCTGGGGTAATAATCAAGACCTCTGCCTCTTCCCCTTTTTCTACTGGACTGTCTGCTTTTGGCCGAGCGCTAATCGTGGGTTTATGAATTTCTTCTACAAATATTCCCACAGGTACCTTGGACCGGCAGGATCCCATCTTCGCCAATTCGTTAGTTGCTTCGTTGTCCCGTCGAAGCACGTGAACGAGCTCGAGTCCATCGAAGTTGCTTTCTAGCTTGCACACTTCTTGGCAATATGCTGCCATGTTGTCCTCGATGCAAGACCATTCCTTCTGCACTTGATTGACCACGAGCATTGAATCTCCGCGAACCGCCACCGCCGAATGCCGAGATATGGCGATACGGAGTCTGTGAATGAGTGCCTCATACTCGGCGGCGTTGTTGGATGCAGGAAAAAATATTTGGAGGACATACCTCAATCTTTCTCCACTTGGTGATATGAGCACTATACCAGCCCCCGCGCCGCTGAGCATGAGGGAACCGTCAAAGTACATCGTCCAATACTCGAGATCTTTAGTAATCGCCGGGTGCTGCAATTCTGTCCACTCGGCCGTAAAGTCAGCGAGTGCTTGGGATTTGATGGCCGTGCGGGGCTTGAATTGAATGTCAAAAGCCCCGAGTTCAACTGCCCATTTGGCAATTCTCCCAGTGGCCTCCTGGTTGTGAAGTATGTCTCCGATCGGGAAGGAGGTGACTACCGAAATGACATGCTCTTGGAAGTAGTGTTTAAGCTTGCGAGATGTAAGGAGTACGGCATATAGTAGCTTCTGCACTTGTGGATACCATACCTTGATTCACTTAGGACTTCACCGACGGCATATACCGGGTGCTTGGACTCAGGCACTGAGCCGCTTCTCCTCTCTACGATGATCACAAATACGGGCTACATGTGCCGTTGTCGCGATATAAAGTAACAGGGGTTCTTCTGGCATTGGCGAGACTAACACAGGAGGTGTCATCAGGAAGGTCTTTAGATCTTCAAGCGCTTGTTGCGCTCCGACGCCCACTCGGAACTTATCTTGTTTCTGAGTAGTTTGAAGAATGGCCTTGACTTTCTCCGGTTGGCTTCAATGCTCGCTAGACACGATGAATCCGGCGCTTTTCCAAGATACTCCAAGACACACTTCTCGTGATTCACCATGTTGAAAGCACTTAAACTTTCGAAAGTCTCAGCTAAGTCGATGATAAGATCTTTCCTTTCCCGAGTTTTTACGACAACATCATCCACATATGCCTCCACGTTGCGCTCGAGCTGGGCGTGAAAACACCGTTGTATCGCACGCTGATAAGTCGCGCCTGCGTTTTTTAGCCCGAATGCCATCGTGGTATAACAGTAAGCTCCGAAAGGCGTGATGAACGAGGTCTTGATATGATCTTCCTCCTTTAGGCGAATCTGGTGATAGCCTGAATATGCGTCAAGAAAACTCAAAATTTCACAACCCGCAGTCGAGTCAACCACCTGATCGATTCGAGGCAGCCCAAAGGGGTCCTTTGGGCACGCCTTGTTGAGATCAGTATAATCAACGCACATGCGCCAAGTTTTATTCTTCTTTTGAACTAATACAGGATTCGCTAACCAATCAGGATGATACACTTCTTTGATAAAACCTGCGGCTAGGAGTTTCGTGATTTCGCTTTATGGCGCCCCGACGATCCGAGCGAACCGGCCAAGCCTTTGTTTGACGGTTTTGACTTCTCATCAACATGGAGAGAGTGCTCGATCACCTCCTTGGTACACCGCATATCCGATGATTTCCGTGCAAAATGTCCTTGTTAGTTTGGAGGAAGGTGACGAGCGCTTTCCTATTTGTCTTCGAGCCCGTCCCGATCACGGTTGTTTTAGACGTGTCGACGGGTCATGAATGATCCTTTTGGTTCCTCGCCAGCTTAATTCCGAGGTGGCTCGCTTTTTGACGGCATTCTCCTTCATCTTGGAGCGTGGCGCCACCGATGTTTTTGCCCGGGTACCGCTTCGCAATTCGGCAAGTTCATGATTCTCCTGGCCGCATTGCGATGATTGCTTGATGTCGCCACGGCGCGATGACTCCTTTGGGTCCCAAGATCTTCAACACCGAGTAGGTGTAATGAGGTATGGCCATGAATCGGCTAGACCGTGCCTTCCTAAGATGGCATGATACGCCGCCTCAAATTGGCTACCTCAAAATTGATGAATTCGGTCCGAAATTATCCTTGGTTCCAACGTAACGGTAAAGAAATCTGTCCGAGGGGGAACGAGGACGCCCGTGGATTACTCCGTGGAAAGGCCGGGTGCTTGGCCTCGACCCGAACGGGAGGCTCATGTCGCCGAAAGTCCCGCGAATCAGACATTGAGCCCACTTCCGCCGCCGATCGAACCTCTTGAGCTTCACATCTGCGCAACCGGGTCAAATCGAGAGAAACTTACCCGGATGTGGGACCCGTGGGTGATCTCTACGGCCAAAGGTGATCGGGACCTCACACCATTTTAGATATTGAGGAGTCGCTGGTTCCATCGCGTTGATCTCCGAGCGGTAAGTTTTGCTTCCGCTTGACTCAGATCCGCTTGAGCCCCGTAGATGTAGTTCAGTTCCTGCTCGGGCTCCTTGAAATCTTCTTCATCCGGGAGTTCCTTCTTCTTTGCTGGAGCAACTTCGCCCTTGGCTGGGGCTGGTTGCCGTTGACTTTCGCGCGCAAAACGCTTCAGAGTGAAGCAGTCCTTGGCCGCATGTTTTCCCTTGGGGTGGAAAGGACAGATCGCTTCCATGACGGTGCTGTAGTCGGGGCCGGTTATGCTCGGCTACCGCGACCAGCTCCTCGCCCTTGCGCTTCCTATCCTTGTGTTTAGAGGACTCGGGCTTATCACCCTTGCTCTTTTGTGGGGATGATCTTCTTGTCGCCGCCGAGCATCCGCCGTGGCGAGCGGTCGCTAACGCAAACATTTCTTCACGGAGGTCGGGGCTTCTGGACATTTTTAATAAGATCGGATCGCTACCCTTCGGAAGGCCGCCACAACCACCGCCTCGACACGCCTCTCGACGGTGTTCTTCTTCGCATGAAGCGCCGGATGAAGTCTCTCAATGCTTCATCCTTCTTCCGTGCGGTTGATACAGTCCCACGGTACCGGCCTTCATAGGTCCCCGAAAGTTGGCGATGAATTGCTCGCACAGTCACCTCGAGTCTACCGAGTTGGCGTGGAGGCCCGTGAGCCATGCTTGTGTCGAGGGCTGAGATTGACCTGCAAATAGTTCGCCATGACGGTCTCGATTTCCCCTGCGGTCTTGATCGCTGGCGTGACCTCGCAACCAAGCTTCGGTCTCATTCCCGTCGAACTTTACAATGCCTTTGGGGTTGAACCCTCGGCCAAACCACTTGGCGCACTGGGAGTGAACGCCGGATCCCATCGATGGATCTTTCATCTTGTAGGGGCTCCGGCATGGCGATCTTCTAGCTTGGTGATGACCGTTAAAATGTCGGGTGAGGTTCGCGCGCGAGTCATTGAGTCGGCGTTAAATCGCCACTCCTACCCCGGCGATGATGAACTCTGCGATCGTCGCGGTCACCATACATTCGGTCGTTCCGCCGATCGTAGCTGATGCTGAAACGCTCGTAGTCGTCGTGGCGTCCGTGTCTTTCTTCCTCGTTCCGTGCATGGCGCCGACTGTCAACGTTCCGACTTGTTGCAGTCCGACTGCTGGCGACACGAGTGGCCGCGTGGGAGCACGAGTGCGCCTCTCCAACCGGCTTCTCCTGATTTTGCTGGATAGCTGCCGTCGTCACCATGGCCTTGATGTGAGCCACAATTGGGGCCGCCGGACTTTTTGATGCAATCATCGGGTCCAGCGCGTCGAGGAGAGTCTTCGAAGCGACGACGTTTTGCATCGGTGTGCGGAAGACGGACTGATCTCCCAACTTAGATTACAGGATGTCCTCCCGGACATTGCGACCCAAAGATCGGAGAGTCCGCGTTTGGACCTCCTTACCATTACATCGGCGATCTTCTTCCGTGACATCACGTTCTTCTTGATGGAGATCGGTCTTCTGTCTTTCAATTGAGAAAATGCCGCGAGAATCGCAGCCGCTCCTAATGGAGCCGACTGATTTTCCAGGTAAGTTAGAGTAATGTACCTGAGATGGTTCGCCCTTGATTCTGCCAGGTTCGATCTTGTTTTTATCCAGGTTGACAAGCTCTCCATGCATATTGGCGACGAAATCCGAAGCTTCGGCGGAAAGCTTGGCCGAGATGAAGGTGGCGATAAATCCACGGCTGATGCCACATCGAGTCGTGGGAATGATTGAAGCGCTTCCTACTGGCGCGCTAACCGCCGACTTTTGTAGTCGGCAATGAATTTATGGGGTAGGCGCCGATCTCAAACTCGAAGGTCACACAAGACAAGGGATTTAGACAGGTTCAGGCTCTCACGGAGGAGATAATACCCTAATCCTGTGTGCTGGGATTATGCAGGTTTCTTGGACCTAAGATTGCTCAAAGCGCTATGTGCTTTGAGCGATACAAGACGTTTTATGCTCTGTGGCTTGATGCCCACGTTGTTGCCTGCCCTCTCCCTTATATAGTGGGGGTGAGGCGGCTTACAGAGTCCCAATCGGTTAAGAGATTCCGATCGGTTACAAGATTCTAGTCGGTTATAGGACAGAGTTTACATCTTTATTCAATCCTTCTAACGACCCGGATTACAATTGTATCTATCATATCTAAACATAAATCCAACTTTCCTTTAGGGTATATCCCTTTCCGCATGCTTATGAAGCTTTGACGTGAGAGTATCCTCCGGCCTTCATCTTGGGCCCGCCCCGAGGACCCCGAAACCTATATTCCACAAAGATCACCACGCTTATAACGAGATGCCTTGCAAACAGACACGCGCATCCAATTTTACAAGCTCATTGCGATACAATACGCAATCGTTCGGACATGCTCGTATTTTCTGTACTTCCATCCCAATGGGCGATAATTTGCTTGGCCTCAGTGCACGTGGTTGCCGGGCAACACGCTTCTCCCGTGAAACGCCTCGCAGAAAACTAACAACTCTGTGAAGCTCTTATCTGACCAACCATTGCTTGCCTTCAATCGCAGCAGCGTTAGCACAACATGCGCCTTTTGAGGTCCTCCTTGCAGCCCGGTACAAAGGTGTTGTAAAGTCCTCTACCATACTGGAACTTCCAAAATCCTTTCACTCGTGTGGTCCTCCTCCCCATCATGCAACATCCGTTCTAGATCATCTTCATGGTTATCGATTTAACGATCATCTTGGGTGTCCACGAACGATCCTCGACCGTCGTGGAGTCGTTGTCTTCGTCATCATCATCAATCGGATGATCTTCACGTAAAATCTCATTTTCACCGTGCTCACCCAATGTATAGGCGGGCTTGAAACCCCTTCAAGCAAGTGTGCGGATCGCCTCAAGATTAGAAAACGCTTCTCATTCTTGCAATCGACGTACAGGCAACAAATGTAGTCCGTCAGCTTAGTTGACTTGTACGTCGTAGCCACGCTCATAAAACTAGTCACACCGTTAAAGTACTCTCTATCGCGACGGTCCGCTTCATACATCCATTTCGATCCATCTGCAAATATTTATAACAAATAAAATCTCAGTAAATCAATAAGTGGTCACAAATTATTTTATTCATTTAATTTGTTACGTACTGCTAATTAATCAAGAAATCCATTTCCAAATCTCACTATTAAAATCAATTAAATAATTGCTATTACTTATAATGGTCTATCCGGCAAATTTGCATTACTTACAAAAAGTATTAAATTAATATATACCAAGTAAAGAAACAATAATAAGTAATTAGATACAACAACAAATAATTATGTAGTGCTGTCATACTTAACATATTAAACGCAATCACTAATTTGGTCCTCATAAAAACTTAAATTCAAGCTATATCGGATGACTCCTTATGTCGGATCGGATATTTGTCGGATAGTATCGGATCGGATAGGGATACGGATTTTTTTATAATAATACGGATTCGGATTCGGTAACTCACTATCCGTCGGATACGGATACGGATTCGGATAATCCGGATATTGATGGGTCGGATATCCGGACATACGTGTGGGCTGGGCCAAAACTACAATTTTGACCCAAAAAGGTTTCTTAATTTTACAATTGTTTTTTAATTTAATTAATCCATAAAGCAGGTTTCAATTATTAAAACCAGCAGACCAACTTCAAAAATTATGAAATTATTTTGAGAAATTATTTTGAGAAATTCCACAAATAATATAACTTTTAAAAATTTATTTTCAAGGTTTTATCACATTTTAAATTTTCTCAGAAATTCAAAACTTCCTCTTAATAGGAAAATATTTTAAATAATTAGCTAAAAAACATAAAAATTCATAAATACATAATTTATTATTTAAAACATAATTCAACAAAGAATATAAATACTTTTTCTACACACATGACATCTAAATAGTTACATACAACGACAATTAATTATGTAGTGTTGTCGTACTTAATTAACATATTAAACGCAATCACTAATTTGGTCCTCGTAAAAACTTAAATTCAAGCTACATCTTAATCTCACTAATCACTGCACACATAAAAAGGTGGTGAATTCAAATCTAGTTTCTAAATTAGAGCTCTAATTGTGCTCATTATGCAATCGATAATTCTCACAGCCAACAACCATATAGAACGTAATATCCAACAAAAACCAACTACATATAAAATGTACATCAAGATACGAACCGTAGATCACGAATTAGACGTGAATTCCACCAAATTTGAGAGCAAAAATTCGCCCCCTCTCTTCCCCAACCGAGCAAGAACAGAGCTCCTCTCTGTTCTGGAGGTGGGGCAAGTACGAAGGGTATTTATAGTGTCGAATTATCACCGCGGTTCTTTTTCAAAACCCGCAGAAGATATCGCGCGCTTGAATAATATAATTCGGCGGGATACTCTCGCCCTTCCCGCTGAAAATTTAGGGCAAGCGTTACCACCGCGGTTATTATTTACAAACCGCAGAATATATCATCGCCGGTTTTATAATACGAACCGCAGTGATATCGCTTCTCTGGTCGCGGGAAAATTTAGGTAATCTTATCATCGCCGCTTTTGTTTACAAACCGACAAAGGATATATTATCGCCGCTTGGAGAAAATGAACCGCAGTGATATTCTTTCACTTCGCGTGGGAAAAAACTATTGTGCCGGTTTTACTTGGAACCGGCAGTGATAATACAATCACTGCCGGGTGGGCCTCAACCGGCACTGATGGGGCGTCGCGGATATACCCCTCTGTAGTGGTGTATTATTATGCAACTTTTGACTCTAATAATTGAGATAGTTATTTCAATTATAATTGCATATTATTTTTCTTTTTCATCTCAGCATATGTTAGAGTTTAGGTTGTGTAACCTACGTCTCCCGTTCGAGAGTGCTTATTTATAAATATGCCGAAATGGCATATTTATAAGCATGAAGTCTCGAATTGTCCATGTATTTTGGACAGTTTGAGGATATGTGGTTCTTGCAAGTTCCTAAGCTCTCGTACATTTCACAGAGTAGATTTCGGTAGCGTCTCCCTGGTGTTCTCCGGATACACATCCCTCTTGACCAATTGTCGAGACGTGTATTTGGAGAACAGCGGGGAGATGCTGCCGAAATTTTCTCTAGAGTTGTACAACGGCTTAGGAACTTGCCCGAACCACATATCCTCGAATGGGATTAGGACCAAACCTATTTAGAGATTAGGAGTTATCGTTCGTACATACGTAGTAAAGGTCAACAGACAGACTTTTCTTGAAGATCATTCATTCATCTATTACTCTACTGCAATGTTCAGCTATTGCTTTACATGATTTATTGTCAAGTTCACATAATAGCTACAAATTGCTTTCTCTCATGTCAAATATATGAACATGACAGATAAGAAAACTCAAAATGTCGCAATTAGAGAGCATCACCATCGCTGATGCAGTAGACAAGTGCTCTGGGCTGAGCCAACTTCCAAGTGTCGAGCCGAGCCAACTTCCAAGTGTCTAGGCGATCCAAGTTCCAACTGTCAAGGGGCCGAGTAAGGTGAGGAAGGTCCAAGGACCGAACAAAGGGGCCACAGGGAGAATGCCCCAGGTTCTCTACTTCAATGCCACGGGGGTTTGCACGGGTCCTCCTAAGTACAAGGGGCGATACCGCTCATTCCTCGACCAATTGGTGAGGGAGAGAGTTCCCATAACGGTTAAGGATTGAGAAAGGAGGTCAGCACCGAGTAGAAGAATCGGCTGTGGGACGAGGTTAAGGGCAAATGGATTATAGAAGAGGAGTATGAAAACAATGCCAGGCGGTACGCCTTGAAGAGGATGGGTGTGGCTCTGAGGCACTTCAGGGTCTACATGCACAGTGAGTACGTGCTGAAAGGCCGTACACCATTTGAAAGGTATCCGTTCGTGACTCCCGATGTTTGGGTGGAGTTCACGAGGATGAAGAGTAGGCCTGAGGCAGAGGAGTTGAAACAGAAGAACGTTGCTATCCAGAGGCAGAACACGCACGCGCACCACCTCGGTTCAGGCGGCTACGAAGGGAAGAAAGCAGAATGGGCGCGACTAGTCGAGGAGTGCGCTTACTCTGGGACAGCGATGCCTTACTCGCACATATGTGAGGAGCGGGCACGTGATTGGGTATTAGCAAGGACAAAGAAAATCGCAGACGGACAGCTAGTAGTACCAAACCCCGCTACCGCACAAGTTGTCTCCACCATCGTAAGACATCAAACTTGGTGCATTGCAGTCGACCATTCCTGTTGTATTTTAGATCTAATTCGTACTCGCTTCTTACAGGAGGAGGTAAGCCAGAGGAAAGAGCAGGGGACCTTTCTTAGCCAAGAGTCAAATGACATCCTGTCCTCTGCGATCGGGAAGCCCAAACATAAGGGCCAGGTGCTTGCCGCAGGGGTGGGGCATACAAAGAAGTCCTATTTCCAAGATGACGCTGGGAGTACCAGATCAAGATCATGGGAAGCACGCGCGAAGCACCTCAAGGACACGCTCAGGGAGCAGCTGAGGGAGGAGATCAAGGAGGAGATGAGGGGAGAGATGACAACACGTGAGGAGGAGATGAGGGGGGAGATGACGGCACGTGAGAAGGAGATGAGGGTGAAGATGATGGCATGTGAGGAGCGCCTGAGGGCCGAGATGATGGCGATATCTCCCAGAGTCAGAGCCAAATGCCCCCACCTATCGTAGAGAAACCTGTGCACCGACCAAGTAGTTGTGGTTCCAAAAATGATAAGTTCGGTCCCCAGCTGAAGGTAATAATTAATTTTGCTTAACTTAAAGGTGCGAGTGTAACTTCATATGTTTTCTCTCAAGTTGCGCACTTTTTGCAGGCGCCTCCCTGACAGAAGAAGGATTTCCTATTGAGGCTGCACGCGGGGTTGCATCTCCATGCAAGGAGATCGACACGGTACATGGTCAGCCTTTGGGGAAGGGCTACATGAGGGTCCAGGTGGACTGCGTCCACGAAGCCTTCTTATCACATGTGCTCGAGTTCCCCCCAACGAAGACATCACCACTCTCGGGCAAGCGTTGATGTCGTTCATTAAGTGGCCCACGACAGGCGTCATACTAGACAAGGTAAAAAACCTCGCATCTTCTGTACCATTCCAGTAGTTTTGCAACAAGTTACTTAATTATGCGCGTGCTTTGTAGGTTCCTACCGTACCTACGCCTGCTCCCACGACCATGATGAGTCCTGCACAGAGAACGGAGCTGGTGCATAAAAGGAATAGCGACAGCCATAGAACCACTGGAGGCCTCTACTAAAAACGCAAGGCTCACAAAGGCCACAACGCCCCCTCAGGTACATGAAAAGCCCACTGCACCGGCCTCGGAGACTCCTTCGGCCCAGAAAGGAGAGCTAGCACTGGCCACAGAAAAGCCTTATGATTTTAAGGCCTACGTACATGGAAAGCCCCTTCTTCTCCTAGCAAATTGAATGCTCTAGGCATATGGACTCGACAGCTCCATGGATGGTACGTTGACAAAGTGAAAGAGAGTGAGAGACGTGTTGACTTTAATGTTAGATATAGAAAGTGACATTTCCACCGTGAGGAGGATGGGACATTCCCAATCAGTTTTAAGGATCTGTTCCATCTGTACCAACTGATATCATCGATATTTCCACTGTACGATCCTGGACGCTGTGAGTATCGCACCACGTAGCACGACCTTATGACTTCCATAGGATTTTGCATTATGCTTTTTAACATTCAATACGAGTTGCAGGGCAATGAGGCAGCGAGTCGTGACAAATCGATAACTAGTTGGGTTAGTCGACCCTGAGCTTGTATCTTGTTGCATACCATTTAATAAGCAACCATTGGGTTCTACTCGTGCTCCTTCCGAGTGACAACAAAGTGTACACTTTTAATTCGATTGAGAAGAGACCGATAGCCTACGCGATCAAGCCTCCTTTGGAGCAGTAAGTGCACTACTCTTATCTAACACTTTTTGTATTTAACTACATTCATTATTTTTTTACTCAATGACATCTCTCCAATGTATATAGGGGTTTCTCAAACTACGTCGCAGAAGGAGGGACACACGACGACAAAAAGGGCTCCAATCTACAGTAAGTGCACTTCAAGGTACAGGTGGCTACCATATGTAAGATTTAGATTTTATAACATATTTTCTTCCTCTCTTAATTTGTTTTTCTTTCTTCACAATGTCATCAACAGGGCAACGACGACCTCTGTGGTTTGTACGTCATGTATCACAAGGTGATCTTGATTGCCAGCTCAGACTGTTTCTCTAAGGTATATGTACATGCATAATAATACAATTAGCCTTTCACATAGAAATTTGAAAACTTAAATTAGAGCACTCGTTTCTATTTTGTAGCATATCAATATCCCCCAGAAGAGTGAAGACAACACTACACTCAACAAGATATGATACTACTTATGCCAGTGGTACTGGATAGAATGCATGTCGGAGGACGGACGGTTCAGAGATCCAGAAAGCTCCTACTAGACCATATGTGAACAATATTAGATATCTGAATGCGATTGCATGTGTATTGATGGTTAAGCATGTTTGAGTTCTATTTTGTGAATGAATGTGATATGTGTTTGTTGTAACAAAGTTTTCGTGTTCTGTTAATGTGATATGTTGTCTGCAATTGATGTGTGAATGTGATATGTGCATATTGTGTGAAATATGTGCTGATTGGAGGGTCATTTGAAAAATAGCACACCACACCCCTTCATCTCTATCGGTTCTCACAAGAAAATGATAGAGATGAGGTGGTCATTTCTATCAGTTCTTTGTAAGAAGTGATAGAGATGATGGACTCATCTCTATCGGTTCTTTTTAAGAAGCGATAGAGATGAGGCTATCATCTCTATCGGTTCTTTGTAAGAAGCGATAGAGATGAGTTGGTTCTTTGTAAGAAACCGATAGTGATGAAAGACTCATCTCTATCGGTTCTTTATAAGAAGCGATAGAGATTAGGGCTTATCTCTATCGGTTCTTTGTAAGAAGCGATAGAGATGACAGACTCATCTCTATCGGTTTCTATAAAGAACCGATAGAGATGACGAACTTATCTCTATCGAGCAAGAACCGATTGTAATAGCAGCGCCTCATCTCTGTCTAATCACTTTGTGTCGCCACCAGAACCGACTGTGATGGTAAAAAAGAATCGATTGTGATGTATATTTGTGTAGTAGTGTAAGCATAATTCTACAGGAGGAATTACGTCTAAGCATCAATATAATATTCCGGGCACACCTGCATGCATTTGATCAATGCATTGCTTCTTGCTGTCTACATTCATGTGTTATAACAAAACTGCAATAGGAATTGATGCTTAAACATAGCAATGCAATGATAGTCAATTTTAGTGTTTTTAGTGAATGGTAACATCCATCGGTTTCTGCAACACTAAGTTGCAATTAAACAAGCACTGTTACTGACTTTTAAAGGAGCATTGTTACTAAATTTTAAAGGAACATTCCTTGGCTATATAAAGATCCTCATGTATGTCTAAAGAGAATGAGAACATAGAAAAGAATAGTATACATATAAAAGAAAAAGAACAGAAAAGTCCTCTGATCATTGAGGGAACTCTAACGGTTAAGAAGAAAGAGAGGAGAGAAAATTTGATATCCAAGGAGCCAGTATGTCTCAAGGTGGGTTTGTGCTTCTACATATATAAAACTTGCTTTTCGGTTGAATCAAATTATGCTAAATGAACTTATAGCTTCCACGATTTTGCGTACATTTGGTATCAAAGACTATAGTTATTCTTTTGTGGTTGATTAAGCTTCCCTTTTTTATATATATTATTGCATATTGTATCATGGTATATATATTGCTCTATTTTCATTAACGCGCATGATTGAAATTGCATTTGTTCATAGTTTTTTTGTGCGTTTGCGCGATTCATCAAATTAATGTTATTTAGAGCAGTAAAATGTTATTTACTTTTTCAGTATTGTTATTTGGATGATATGCAAGAAATGTGTTTGCATCTATCTATAATGTTAAAAGACAGAATTTCTTTTGTTCATAAGGTCACGGTTTATTCTAGCTCAACAACCACGCTGCTCAAAAAGTCGCTTTCAGAAAGTTAGCTGCAAAGAAACCTCAATAACTTTTGATCTACGTATCAAAATTTGTTGAAATTTGAAATAAAGCAAGTTAAGGTCCATAGGGTCATGAATCCAGAAGGAATTTAAAAAAAACCAAAAGACTGACCTTTCTTGTTAACAAGCACGCTGCACAATCTTGGAGATTTTAGAAACTTTGACCACAAAGAAACATCAATAACTTTTGATCTACAGAACCAAACTTGATGAAACTTGAACCATGACTAGGAAATAACCTTAGGACTATGATTCCAGAAGGAATTACAAGAATAAGCAAAGGTCTCAACCATTCATGTAAATGATTTAAGCTGTACAAAAAACAGTGATTTTAATTCAAGAACACAGTGTTGCAAGCATAACTTAAACAAAAAATGAGTTGTAATGGATCTTGATGGATTGGGACATGATTTAGATGAGTTAAGTTAGTATCTCGTCCATCCACTTGTCAACCCAGCTTGCAACCACTCCTGGCCTCAGTTATCTTCGACGTCGCCTGACCATCTAGACCTCAGCTCTCCTAGCCTAGTCCCGGTCTCCTCTGCCTCACCATGACCTAGCTCTGAAGTCTTGCAACGATCGTAGAGAAGAAAACACATCACATAGCATTGCACAACAAATTATGCAACATATAATTAATAGCAACATGAATTTCCAATTAAATGCATCGCTCAAGCCCACTGGGAAGGCCGACAGTAACTCAAAATTGCAAATTCAATTTTCTAAACTAAAACAAACTCACACAAATCGATATAAGCCTAACAAATGTCAAAATACTCATCACACATCCATGGGTTGACCTCCACATGGTCTCACATAAACCTCTTCCTCAATATACTTATTGAGGAATGCACTCTTGACATCCATCTGATTCAACTTGAAGCACTTGGATGACGAAAATGCAAGTAGGATCCTAATGGCCTCTAGTCTAGATATAGGGACAAAGGTCTCCTCAAAGTCAAGACACTCAATCTAAGTGTATCCCTAAGTGACTAGCCTATCCTTGTTTCTAATGAATACTCCATCCTCACTATGCTTGTTCTTAAACACACACTTGGTCCTAATGATATCATGACCAGAAGGGGACTCAACAAGTTACCAGACCTTGTTCCACTCAAAGTTCTCAAGTTCCTCATGCATGGCATTGATCTAAGACTCATCTGCAAATATATGAGAAACATCCTTCGGCTCAAATATGGCAACAAAGGAAGAGTGAAGACAGAAGTGAGAAATATCTGACTTTGAGCGTGACATGCTCAAATAGATCATCGATCATCTAGTCAAGTAGATGACACTGCTGAATGTGATGGGGAGGTCAAGAAGCAGAAGTGGTATCTACCTCATACATAGAAGAGGTAGGAGAAAAGCCACTAGTTACGGAAATGTCTAAAGGTAAGGGCTGATCTCCTTGGGGTGCAGAGATAGAATCAGGAGGCACCTCAAATGTAGAGAGGATTGGATCAGGAAGAGTACTGTCATCTCCATCATCCTCATCCTCTACAAAGATGGTCACGAAGAGAGGCGAAGAACCTAAGATATCCGATCTAGTTCCTGGACTAGCCTCATCAATGGTCACCTCACAGGTCTCTACAATCCTACTCGTCTCGAAACTCCAGACCCTATAGCTAGGAGAAGTCAAGTAACCTAGAAATATACCATCAGAAGAATGTAAATCGAACTTATCTAGGTTCTCTGACTTTATAATGAAACACTTGCAACCAAAAACACGAAAATGCAAAATACTGGGTTGTCACCCATACCTCAATTCATATGAAGTGCGGTGCATGTGTGCTCTCAAGAAAACTCGATTGGACACATAGAAAGCAGTAGCTATAGCTATAGCCTTAGCCCAAAACTTCCTAGGAGTATTGTACTCATCTAGCATAGTCCTACCCATCTCGACAAAGGTATTATTCTTCCTCTCAACTATGCAATTCTGGTGAGGGACGTATAGAGAAGAGAACTAAAGCTCAATACCTAACTCCTCAAAGAAACTCTTAAAGTAGGAGATCTCGAACTCTGTGATATTGTCATTGAGTATAGCTTGTAAGGCACCTAGGAGCTCAATAAACAACTTATGGACCAAAACCCTTAAGTGGGTACTCATCCTTGGAAGCCATGAAGAACTCCCAAGAATACCTCGAAAAATCATCAACAATGACAATTACCATTTCTCACCCACTGACTGCACTCTATCTAGATCAACGGTGTCCATATGTAGAAGCTGTCCTAGTGCATCAGTCGTCACAACAATTACTGGGGGATGAGAAATAGTAACCATCCTGCCATATCGGCAAGGAGAACAAACCAAGTCTTTGACCATCTTGAGTTTGGGCAAACCACGAATGAGATAATGACGACTAACTTGGGTCAAATGATCAAAACCAATGTGACCAAGCCTCCTACGCCAGAAAGAGAGATCACGGGACTCTGAAGCAACCAGGCAATGAAGAAAATCACCAGAAGAATCAGCAAAATCAGCACAAAAGACTGTCTCAAGCATAGAAATCACGCAAACCAACCCTCTAGAAGAACCGAGAATTCTACAGGCATTGCGCTTGAAGCACACCTTGAAATCATCATTAATAAGCTGAGACATAGAAAGTAAATTATACTACAGCTTTCTCATCAAGGCAAATCCTTAAGAAAGAAATTATCATTAATGCCCACAGAACCTTTAGCGATGACTCGACCAGAAGAAGCATCCCAAAAGTGATTAACTCATCGCTAGGGGAACGGGTTAGAGAAGAAAACCAACGGGAATCTCGGGTCATGTGGCGAGAACAGCTAGATTCTACAAGCCAAACCTCTCCCCTCTTAGCTCTACGAACTTGTATCAGTAAAAGCGAGAGGTCGATGACTCAGTACTAGGGTAGATAAGTGTAGATCTAGGAACCCAAAACTGAGTCACACGTTAAGAAGAAGTACCAACCACCGAAATCAAAGACTGAACTCCAACATGTCCCCAAGGCTGAACACTCACAAAGTCAGAAGCAACGACTGCAGATGGTCTGAGAGCTGAGGCTGGGTTGGATCGTCGATATGCAAAGGCCGGATCATCACAGTAATGCTGCTCAAACCTCCTATTGTTAGAAATTTCACACAACTAATAGCCACCTCGATGGGAAAAAGAGGAATATCAAGAGGATGGCGGACACTCATACCACGAACAACTTGAAAACCAAGTTCTAGACACTGTTCAAGAACAGGGAACTTTCTAGCTTGTCTAGAAGATGTGGGAGCCTTATGAGCACTCTGAGTCTAGAGATGACCCTAAATACCCCTAAGAACATGAACACACTCACATCTTGCTATCTTGGCATGCTTGAAGCAGAACTCAGCTGTGCGTCCATCGTTCTAATAGGTGCAAGAATACTTCCCCTTACTAGACGCTGAAGCTACAGAAAGGGCTACCTTCTCATCAGAAATCCCTTCAACAACACCTACTAACTGAAACACCATAGTCTAAACCTAGGTACAACCACAATCTCACCACTCTTGGAGCCATGAATAATATTGGGAGAATGTGTCCTAACATACTTTAAGAAATCAAATCCTATACCCTGGTTGAATCTATAGATTTTAGATTGGTCAAAGATAAGATTGAGTTTCTACTACCTCTAACAAACTTCTCAAGAGTGCTAATGAGATACTCACACTCTTGATAGAATGAGGTACAAGAGAAACAAGAGGAAGATGAGGATGAAGAACCAGAAGCAGAAGAATGAACAAGTACATATCTCTCCTTATGCACGACTACCTTAATCTTGAGGGCCTCACAAGAAACGCAGTCGGCATTCCTGATCCTAGAACTTTGGGCCTCAATCATCATCCTAAGCTCTTCATTAATCCTATCTATGTTCCCCTCAACCTCAACACATCGCACACAAAGTATCTTGTGAGTTAGCTAGCACGCCTTTAGTCAAATAAGCATACTTGACATACAAAGCATCATTGTCAAGTTTTAGTTGTTTACATCCCTCACATGACCTGACTGGGTCATTAGAAGCAAATTGTTCAAGTTTATCATTTCTAGCAGAAAGCTTCCTAAGGTGAGATTTCATAGCATCAATTTCAACAAGCAACGTAGGAAAATTATCACATGAAGAACAAGTAGGAACAAGAAGAAGACTAGCATCAATAGGAATAGCATCAGAAGTAGTAACACTAGAAGCAACCTTAGAATCATCAAGTTCTCCTATCAAGCTAGCATTCTTCACTCTAAGAACCATAAAATCAGAAAGCACACTATCAAACAAGGTCCTTAGGTTCTCCAACTCCATAAGCAAAACATCACAAAGAGAACAATGATCAGTGCCATCGGAGGGATGAGATCTAAGTGAAGCAAGCACCCGTGACAAGCAATCTACTTCCTTCTCAAGCTCTGAACAACTAACTCTAGCTCTAGCATTAAATTTTCTTGCTTACAGAAAGCATCATTATGCTAATCATAGGAAGGTACCTTATCTTACTCGCTGTAGAGGTGCGGTCGCCGCTTCGAAAGAGAGAGAGAGAGAGAGATTGACACGAGGAGTTATACTGCTTCGAGCCTCGGCACGGGTAACAGCTCTACTCAAGTCTTGCCCTAAGGCAAAAGGTGGAAGATGATGCACTGTCGTTGAATAAAGGGGGTGCTCGAGCTTGGTTGAGCACCGGAGCGAGCGTGTTGTGTGTCCTCTTTCTTTTACTTTTGTTCTCCTGCCTCTACCCCACACAGGGGGAAGGCTTTCATACATCTACCGTGTAGTTCATTACAGGGAACGACTGGGAGAGATTCTCGGGAGCATGGAGCCAGATTCAGACGTGATGCATGGTGAGGCCGGGCTGAAGGATCATGTGGAGGTCTATCCAGATTTGTGATGAGTATTTGACTAAATTTGAGCTTGGGTTGCTCTTGTTTGAGTTTGATTTGAAATAGATTTTCAATTGGAAGCAATTTGAGGTCTTCTCTGTTTTCCCGGTGCTACCGGTCAGATCGAGTAAAAATGAGTTTTAATGAGTGGACTTTGATGGATTTATTACACATCTTTGTGGGCATTGCTATATGAGGAGTTTTCTTGTTTTTGATGGTAGCAGGACGACGGTGCTAGGTCATGGTGAGGCGAAGGATGGCTGGGACTAGGCGAGGAGCGTCGGAGGTCCAGACGGTCGGGGATTGCCAGAAGATGATCGGAGACAGAGTCCGTGCAAGCCGTGAAGACAAGGAACGAATGAGATGCTAGCTAGATGCTGCATGGATCAATGAGGACCATTGGATCTTGGTCTAGTTGATTGGTTAGTGGGTCTAGTTAGTGTGCTTTCAGAACCGTGGAAGAAAACCCATTATGTGTTGTGGGTTTTGGGTGAACCATTGCATGGCTGGTTGAGTGGGTAAATCCTAGCCCTTCATGGATGCTTTTGGGTTTAGAGGCTCATCCAAGGGTGGTAGGTGGCCCAAGAGTTATATAAATAAGGGTGGAGGGGTAGCCTTCCCCCTTGAAGGTTTTGAGGTTTTTGATGCTCCTTTGAGCTTTGCCCATATGAAATGTGAGGCTTTGTAACCTATCCTTCCAGAAATGAAATGTTCTTCATCTATATTCATGTTTCATTTCCTTTACGCATTTATATTACACATTTAAATTACGCAATTTAAATTCAGCATTTACTTTCCCGCATTTACATTCTCGCAATTTACTTTATCGCAATTTGGATTTGCCTCCCCTCCTTCTAAATGTTGTTCTTCTAGGATGTCTTGAGGGTGTTCATATGGTTTTACATCTTTCTTGTAACATGGGATAGACTAGAGATCTAGTTTTTATCAAATTGCAAATCTGTCTAGAACTTGTTCTTCGCGCAGCAGTCAGTCTTTGATTTTTGTAAAAATCTAGAAACATCATTTTCAAGTGATTCTTATTGGAAAAGGTTCACGACTCATATATACATCTCTGGAACAATTTGTGAGTCCACTGGTTGCACCGTTTGAGCGTTATGAAGTGAAAACCGAGCCTCAAACATTCTGGTCGAAGTTCTTGACTGTCTGTAATGCTTGATTTTTCATGTTTATTATACAAAGCTTCTTGAGGTTAGTTTTGGTGGAGTGTTTCACGACTCAACTGCTCACAGGGAGAAAAATTACCAAAAATTGTAGAGTAATAGAAACTCACCAACCACCTGCTTTAATTGAGGACAATTCCTGCAAAATCTGCTTTTACTTTTCTGGAAAGAGACTTTGGTGTTTTAGCTTTATCTCTTTTAGAAAAGTAGTCTTTGAGTTGATTCCTCTTTGTTTGGACACTTGACAACCAGGATTGTGATTAAAAAATCCCTCACATGATTCATGGTTTTCATCCATGCAAGCTAGGGGTACACATAGTTGTCTAGTTGTTCGGGTTTTGGAGGGTGTGCGAATCTGAGAAACACCAGTTTGAAGGAAAATCTTTGGGTGTTTCAGATTTTTATTGCGAGATTGTTTGGAGTACTTTGAGTAGGGGAAAATTTTATTTGGGATCATTCACCCCACCTCTGATCGCCATTTCGATCTTTCAATTGGTATCAGAGCCGGTTTTGCTCTTTCATAGATCTTGATCGGTCTCAAGAGCCATGGCGATGGACAAGTATTTCACCAAGCCTCCTATTTTTGCTGGGGTTGATTTTCTATTTTGGAAATCATGGATGGAGTCATACATCACTACCCAGGGCTTCCTGATATGGCAGAAGGTGAAACTCCCGTATGAGGTTCCTGCTGATGAAAACGTCACGGCCGGCAATATGGCTGACGTTGAGGCAAATGCTAAGGCAAGGAACATTCTCATACAGGGTCTTAGCCGCAGTGAGCACGATAGGATTTCTCACCTCTGTTCTGCTCACGACATTTGGGTGACCCTCGATGCTAACCATGAGGGCACTACACAAATCAATACCGTGAGGCAGGATCAGTACAAGCGTGAGTACAACAAGTTTGAATAACACGCTGGTGAGAGTCTTGATGAGTGTTTCAGTCATTTTACAAAGATTTTGAGTGATCTTCGAGCAGTTGGTTGTATATACCCTGACTCGGATAATGCTCGACATTTCTTGACCGCACTCGATCTTCAAGTTTGGGAAATAAAGTGACCACCATCAAGGACACTACCGACTTGTCGACCTTGACTCTTGATGGGCTTTACTCCCGTCTCAAGACTCATGAGATTGACGTCGTCTCTTGCAAGACGAAATCACAGTCGATGGCCTTGGTCACTGATCCCACTGGATCTTCCTGAAGGACCGAGATGGCAAACAGAGGGGGGGTGACTGGTCGCAAATAAAATTTCCCCCAAAATACTCCAACAAAAACCTCGACAAGATCGCTCAAAGAAAATCGTGAAAAACCTGAAAAACTAGACAACTATGTGTACCCCAAGCTTGCATGGATAAGTACCATAAAATATGTGGGGATTTTTGAGTCACAATACTGGTTGTCTAGTGTCCAAGATAAAGAGGAATCAATTCAAACTCTTGCTTTTAGAAAGGACATCAATTCAAAACACAAAAGTCACTTTCAGAAAAGCAAAAGCAGAATTTCCGGAACTTGTCCTCAATTTGCACAGGAGGTTGGTGGGTTTCTGCAGCTCACAAAATTTCGAGACTTTTTATCCCTATGAGCATCAGAGTCGTGAAGAACACCACCAAATTTCTCCTCAAAAGACCTCACAGAAAAAACAGGAAAAATCTAAGAACACAGTCTGGTCAAGAACTTCGAGCAGAAAGTTTGGGGCTCGGTTTTCACCTCATGACGCCCAAACGGTGCAACAAGTGAACTCCAAACTTTTTCTGCAAGTGGATGCCAGAGTCCCGCACCTCGTTCAATAAGAATCACTTGAAAAATATTTTTCTAGATTTTTATAGAAATCAAACACTGACTGCTGTGCGAAGAACAAGTTTTGAACAAAGTTGGAACTTGAAAGAAAAGATGTTCTCTACTCAATCCAAAAGTGCAAAAGAGATGTAAAACCATATGAAAACACTCAAAACATCCAAGATCAGCAGCATTTAGAAGGAGGGGGGGCAAATCCAAATTACATGAAAGTAAGTTGCGAGAATGTAATTGCGGGAAAGTAAATGCTGAATTTAAATTGCGAAAAGTACAGACATAATGTAAATGCGCAAAATAAATTCAGAGGTGGATGGATAAAACTTTCATTTCTGGAAGGAGAGGTTACAAAGCCTCACTTTCATGTGGGCAAAGCTCAAAGGAGCATTCACAAACCTCAAAACCTTCAAGGGAAGGAGGCTACCCCTCCACCCCTATTTATACTACTCTTGGGCCACCTACCACCCTTGGATGAGTCCCTCAACCCTAAAGCACTCATCTAAGGGCTAGAATTAACCCACACACACAGCCATGCAAGGGCTAACCCAAAACCCACACACATACAGGGTTTTCTTGCACGGTTTTCAAAGCATACTACCTAGACCCGCTAACCTATCAACTAGACCTCAATCCGACGGCCCTCATTGATCCACGCGGCATTTATCTAGCATCAACTCCTTTCCTTGTCTTCTTGACTTGCCCGGACTCCATCTTCGATCATCTTCTGGCGATCTTCCAACCGTCTGGACCTCCGACGCTCCTCGCCTAGTCCCGATCATCCTCCGCCTCACCATGACCTAGCACCGTCGTCCTGCAACCATCAAAGACAAGGAAACACATCACATAGCAATGCCCAAAATGATATGCAATACAAACCATCTAACTCATTACTATCGCGCCCATACGCCGGTACTACCACTCCTGGCAGAGACAACTCAAATTGCTTCATTTTGAAAATCAATCAAAATCAAACTCAAACTTGAGCACACCTTGCTCAAATAAAGTCAAATACTCATCACAAACATGGATGGACCTCCACATGGTCCTTCAATCTCCCCCTTGATGAGTATATTGACAAACCACACAAAAAGGCATAAATTTGAGTTTGAAGAAAATGAAGAAGAAAGCAATTTTTAGTTGTAAAGTCAAACTTGGTCCAAAGATAGAAATTAGAACCATGACCAAGTTGACGAAGAGGAATTTAGATTTTAGAGTTAAATTTAAGAAAGGGCAAGTTTTCAACAAAAACTCTAAAATCCAACTAAACATGTCAAATGTGATTATGAGATTATGATCCAACAGAAGTAGTAGCATAGTTTTACAAAGATCATAATAACCAAATAAGCATTCACATTTTTATCTTTTTAGTGATGCCATTTTTACGTTTTCTCCCCCTTTTGGCAATATAGGCATCAATTTTTTTATGTACGCATGAAATGCAATCAAAAGAGCTTTGAAGATTATCCAATTGATCAAAATGGAAGGATATTACACCAAGCTTGTCAATTTTAGAAGATGACTAAACTAAGACATGTCCAAGTGCAAATACGAGCTTAGTTTTGAATATTTCATTTTTAGCAAGATTTGACAAGTGCAACACTTAGCTTTAGTTTCAAAAATAGAAGAATAGCCAGTCTAAGGATCAAAAGGAAAACCTAGAGTTCAACCTACTCAACACTTTGGGGAATCTAGAAGAGCATACAAGGTCCTTCGGGCTCATTTATCACTTAATGCAAATTTTGATTTATCATCATACTAGACATAGAGGGGTGCAAATGTTTGACATTATTTGCATTGTTTACCCACATATGTCTTTGTTTTTAATTTATTTGCATTTTCTTTTGACAACCAATTGACTCAAGCCATATGCGACCATCTCAAGATGAACTCTTAAGACGATGGTCTAGGTCAAACACGATGTATTCCAAGTTCATCCCAAGTGCAATGGGAAGCGGTCTTGTGAATGCAAGGTGTTGAGTCGTATGTGCACAAGAGTCAATTTTGTTTAATTTTCATTTTTAGCACAATGATTCATGAGCAAGTGAAGGACTCTAGCATGGATCAAACTAGTTTCACCCAAGTTGCTATAGGGACTCTAGAGAACTCCAAAATTTCTCAAATTATGGCACAAACCTCTAGAGAAGAAACCTAGCAAGTAAAAGCAACAAGTTTCATCAAGTTTTTCATTTAAGACTTTTTTCATTTTAAAGCTTAGCAAGTTAAATGAACTTGGACATATCTGAGCTAGTGATTTCCTCCATATGATGCAACATGGTGTATAGCATGAAGAAGAAATCAATTGCATAATAGACAAAGCTCATTAAGCAGAAATGCGTCTATATGCAATGCATGAACAGATTCCCAAACTCCCCCTCAACAAATGAATCAATTTTAAGCTCAAATCTGGTTAAAGTTGAGTTATTATCAAGATTAGGCACAAAGAAAAACCGAATGAACTCAATAATAACCAGAAAAACAGAATGAGGAGAAGAAATCGAGAAACTGCAAAACTGGATGGCTATAGAGCATAGAAAAGATATAAGAGACTTACTACATCTTAGACTCGCTCTTATCTTCCCAGTGACTGACATAGGGGAGCTGACTCTAGATCCCAACTAAGGAGTGCACACAGACCCTGTCTACCCAAGAGGCCCAATACCTGCTAGACTTATAAGACTGTGAGGGAACTCAACCTACAAAGAAAAGAGAACAGGTAATTACGCATGATAGCAACCTAAAGCACAAGATAAGAGGTCCATGGAAGGCATGCCAGAAGTCTAAGTGAGTGAACTCAACTCAAGAAAACAAGCCCAAAGTCACCCAAAAGAATTACAAAGAAAAGAAAAACTGGAAGAAAACATATAATACATAATATACAAACCAGCTCCCCCTCACGAAAAGCCGTAAGGGCTCACGACTCCAAGCTCACTCCTCAAGGCAACAAATCTGGAGCTATCCAAAGGCTTGTTGAAGATATCGGCTAACTGAAGGTCACTCTCTACGAACTAAAGCGCGATATCTCCCTTCTCCACATGGTCTCTAAGGAAGTGATATCTAATATCAATGTGCTTGGTCCGGGAATGTTGCACTGGGTTTTTAGCAATGCAAATAGCAGAAGTGTTGTCACAAAAAAGTGGCACACTCTCTATCTCTAACCCATAGTCCCGTAAGGTCGATCTCATCCAGAGCACTGCTACAAAGAATCGGCTCACAACATACTCGGCCTCGTGGTGGATCAGGCAACCCTGCATCGCTTCCTAGATGACCAAGAAACAAGAGAAGTGCCAATGAATTGGCAAGTGCCAGAAGTGCTCTTCCTATCTATCCTACAGCCAGCAAAGTCGGCATCGGAAAAGGCTCTAAGAGATAGACAAGAAGAAGAAGAGTACCAAATTCCATAATCGCACGAAGGTACCTGAAGATTCGCTTGACCGTCTGGCGGTGAGAGGCGCGAGGAGAAGCTTGAAATCGAGCGCACAGACACACAGCGAAATGTATGTCCGGCCTCGAAGCAGTGAGGTACACGTGGGAGCCGATCATGCTCCGAAACTCCTTTTGATCAGCAGGCTCACCATCCTCATCGGGCTCGAGGACAACAGTGGTGGCCATAGGAGTCATCACCGGCTTCCCATCAGACATATCGAAGTGCCTCAGGAGGTCACGGGTATACTTGCCTTGATGCAAGAAAGTACCCTCCTGAGTCTGCTTGATTTGGAAGCCAAGAAAGTAGCTCAACTCGCCTATCATACTCATCTCAAACTCAGGCTCATCACCTCGTAAAACCGAGACACAAGCGAATGAGATGAGCCACCAAAATGATATCATCCACATAAATGACAAGAAGAAAATGAGACTCATGGTGTCGATGAGCGAGTTTTGTCTACTATGCCCATTTTGAAGTCATGGTGAGAAGATAAGACTTGAGCCTCTCGATACCATGCTCAGGGGCTGCTTGAGTCCATACAAAGCTTTGGAGAGCTTGTATACATGACTCGGAAACTTGGGGTTCTCGAATCCTGGAGGTTGTTTGACATAAACCTCTTCCTCAATATATCCATTGAGGAATGCACTCTTGACATCCATTTGATAGAGCTTGAAGCCGTGAGATGCAGAGAATGCAAGCAGGATCCTAATAGCCTCTAGCCTAGCTACAGGGGCAAAGGTCTCCTCAAAGTCAAGGCCCTCAACCTGAGAAAAGCCCTGTGCAACTAGCCTAATCTTGTTGCGAATGACAACCCCATCCTCACTCTGCTTGTTTTTGAACACCCACTTGGTCCCAATGACATTATGAGCAGATGGGGGCTCGACAAGCTGCCATACCTTGTTCCTCTCAAAGTTCTCAAGTTCCTCATGCATAGCATTAATCCACGATTCATCGGATAATGCATGAGAAATATCCTTCGGCTCAAAGGAGGCAACGAAGGCAGAGTGGAGGCAGAAACTGAACAAACCTGATTTTGATCGAGTGACCCGCTTAAACAGATCACCAATGATCTGATCAGGTGGATGAGAACATTGAATATGACGGGGAGGTCCAGAAACAGAAGTGGCCTCTACCTCATGCACAGAAGAGGTAGGAGCAGAGCCACTAGCTGAAGGAGAGTCAGAAGGCAAGGGCTGGTCTCCCTGAGGTGCAGAAATGGAAACAGGAGGCACCATAGGTGTAGAGGGAACTGGATCCGGTGGAACACCATCATCTCCATCATCCTCATCTTCTACAAAGATGGTCTCGGAGGGATAAGAAGAGCCTGAAACATCAGGTCTAGCTCCTGGGCTAGCCTCATCAAAGGTCACATCACAGGTCTCTATGATCCTATGCGCATCAACACTCCAGACCCTATAGCTACGAGAAAAAGTCGAGTAACCTAGAAATATACCATCAGAAGAGCGAGACTCAAACTTATCTAGGTTACCAGACTTCAAGATAAAACACTTGCAACCGAAAATGCGAAAATGAGACACACTGGGCTTTCGCCCATACCTCAACTCATAAGAAGTGCGATGCAGATGTGCTCTCAAAAACACGCGATTAAAAACATGGCAAGCAGTAGCTATAGCCTCAGCCCAAAACTTCCTAGGAGTACTGTACTCGTCTAGCATCGTCCTGGCCATCTCAACCAAGGTCCTATTCTTCCTTTCCACTACGCCATTCTGCTAAGGGGCGTAGAGAGAAGAGAACTGATGCTCTAAACCAGACTCCACACAGAAACTCTCAAAGTGGGAATTCTTGAACTCTGTGCCATTATCACTGCGTATAGCTCGTAATGCACCTGGGAGCTCAATAGACAACCTAGTGACCAAACCCCTGAAGTGAGAAAAAGTCTCATCCTTCGAGGCCATGAAGAATACCTAAGAGTATCTAGAAAAATCATCAACGATGACAAGAACATACCACTTCCCTCCTGCTGACTGCACTCTAGCTGGACAAGCAAAGGTCCATATGTAAAAGCTGTCTGGTGCATCACCATCACTACGGTGGTCGGAGGATGAGAAGTAGTAACCATCTTGCCATGTCGGCAAGGAGAGCAAACTAAGTCTTTGACCATCTTGAGTTTGGGCAAACCCCGAATAATATCGTGGCTGCTAACTCGGGTCAAATGATCAAAACCAATGTGACCAAGTCTCCTATGCCAGAAGGAGAGATCACGGGACTCAGAAGCAATCAAACATCGAAGAGAGTCTCGGAAGAAGCAGTAAAATTAGCACGAAAGACTCTCCCAAATCTAGAAATCCCGCAAACTAACCCTCCTGATGAATCAAGAATTCTACAGGCATTACTCTTGAAGCTTACCTCGAAAGAGTCATCGAGAGCAGATTGTATTGCAGCTTACTTACTAAGGCAACATCTTTAAGAATGAAATTTTGGTTAATGCAGATGGTACCTTTAGCAATGACTCTACTCAAGATGCATCCCCAAAAGTGATTAACTCATCACCGGGGCTCGGACTAGGAAGAGAACCAACGAGAATCTCCGGTCATATGGCGAGAACAACCGAGTCAACAATCCAAACATCGCCCTTCCCATCCGACGAACTCGATCAAGACACAAGAGAGAAAGATGACTCGATCTTGGGATAGATCAAGACTTAGGAACCCAATCTTGAACCATACGACACCTCAGTACCACCACGAAGAAGATTGGACTCGAGTGTCTCTCTGCGCTCAACTCTCACACGATCAGGAGCAACTCTGGTAGATAATCTAGGAGTCAAAACTGGGTTGGCACGCCGTGGTGCAAAAGCCGGACCATCCCAGTAAGGCTGCCTGGATCTCCTACCGGAAAACACCTCACGCCGCTGATATCTACCTCGATGGGAAAAACGAGGAATATCAAGAGGACGGCGGAAAGACTGACTACGAACAGCTCTAGGACTAAAACTCGAAGAACTAGCATGAAAACCAAGTCCTCGACGCTGCCCAAAAACAGACGACTCTCTAACCTGTCTAGAAGCAGTGTGTGTCTTAGGAGAACTCAAAGTCCAGGGATGACCACAATACCCCTAAGAGCAGACAACACGCTCACGCCGAGTGATCTTGGCGCGCTAAAGCGTAAATCTACTAGGTGACCATCCTTCTTACGAGAAGGTGCATGTGTACTTCGCCTTGCTAGAGGCGAAGCAATAGGAGTAACACCCTTCAGTCAAGTCCTATGGACAACCCCAGCGGACCTAAACACGGTGGTACTCACTCAGGAGCTACCACAATCTCACCACTCTTGGAGCCGCGCACAATGGTGGGAGGATGCGCCTGGCGTGCTCAAGGGATCAAATCCTAGACCTTGATTGAATCTACTAATCTTGGATTGCTCTAGAATAAGATTGACCTTCTTCTTGCCTCCAACAAACTTCTCGAGAGTGCTCATAAGATCTTGGCAATCTCGAAGAAAGAAGCACAAGAAGAACAGGGGAAGGAGAGGAAGAAGAAGAACCAAGAAAGAGAAGATCTCTCAGCACGTGCTTTTGTTCCCCTAGCACGGCTGCCTCAATCTTGAGGGCCTCACAAGAAACGCAAGGAGCATCTCTAATCCTAAGGGTTTGGTCTTTTAACTTCTTCCTAAGCTCGACATGGATTTAATCCACATCATCCTTAACCCCAACACACAGCAAGCAACCAGTTTTTGACTTAACTAGTAAGTCCTTAGCAAGTTGATCACACTTGACATTCAAAGCATCATTGTCAAGTTTTAGTTGCCTCTGACCCTCACATGGTGACTGGGTCCTTAGGAGCATGCAATTCAAGTTCATCATTTCTAGCAGAAAGCTTTCTAAGGTGTTAGCTCATGGCATCAATTTCGGCAAGCAATTTAGGGCAATTAGCACATGATGGAGTGGAGTGAGTATGAAGAAAACTAGCCTCAACAGGAATAGCATCAACAGAACTAGTGCTAGCATTCTTCAACCTAAGACCATCAAGTTCAGCAAGCACACTATCATGTATGGTCCTTAGGTTCTCCAACTCCACAAGAATAGCATCACACAAAGAGCAATCATCAGTGACTCGGGAGGGAGAAGATCTAAGTGAAGCTAACTCCCGAGTCAAGGTACCTACTTCCTTCTCAAGCTCCGTACACCTAGCTCTAGCATGAAATTTTCCTAATTTGCAGAAAGCTTCGTTGAGCTGGTCATAGGAGGGTACCTCATCCAAGTCGCTGTAGAGCTCGAAGTCGCTAATGTCGTTGGTGTCGGCCATGATGCACATGCCAGAGAAGTCGTCGCCGCCCTTCTTCTCTTGCGGATCATCCTCGCCCTCGTCGCTCTATGTCTCCGTGTCGGAGAGGTTGATGTCGTCAAGCGCGGCGAGGACGCGGTGCAAGAGCTTCTTGTTCTTGGAGAAGTTGCGGTACTTCTTCTCATGTGCCGGTTCACGAACTAGAGGCTTCTTGTTGCGGTTCTTGTCGGTGTAGTCGTTCTTGCCCGAACCGCCAACGTCGTTCTTGCCCTTCTCCAGCTTGGGACAGTTCGCCCGAATGTGGGTGGGGCCACCACACTCAAAGTGTGATCATGCCACCTCTCTTCTCTCTCTCACCCTCTTGTATGCATGAGAAAACTTGCGAGCGAGAAGAGCAAGCTCATTTTCTGAAAATTTTTCCAGTTGGTCATCGCTTAGCTCGCAAAGGGCGGAAAGAGAAAAACCAATAGAAGGATCAGAAGAAGAAGATCCAATGGGATCGGTGACCAAATCCATCGACTGAGATTTCGTCTTTCGAGAGACGACATCGATCTCATGAGTCTTGAGGCGGGAATAAAGCCCGTCAAGAGTCAGAGTCGATAAGTCGGTGGTGTCCTTGATGGTGGTCACCTTCATCTCCCAAACCCGAAGGTCGAGTGCGGTCAAGAAATGCCGAGCATTGTCCGAGTCAGGGTATATGCAACCAATTGCTCGGAGGTCGCTCAAAATCTTTGTAAACCGACAAAAACACTCGTCGAGACTCTCACCAGCAGCGTTGATCAAATTTGTTGTACTCGCGCTTGAACTGAGTCTGCCTCACGCCTTGATTTGAGTAGAGCCCTCATGGTAAGCATCGAGGTTACCCAAATCTCGTGAGTGGAGCGAAGGTGAGAAATCCTATCATACTCACACGGCTAAGACCTGTATGAGAATGTTCCTTGCCTTAGCATTCGCCTCAACGTCAACCATATTGATGGCGTGACATTTTCATCGCGGGAACCTCATACGGAGTTTCACCTTCGCCATATCGTAACCACAGGCGGTGATGTATGACTCCATCCGGGACTTCCAAAAAGGAAAATCAACTCCATTAAAGATGGGAGGCATGGTGGAATATTTGTCCGTCGCCATGGCTCTTGAGACCGGTCAAGATCTATGGAAGAGCAAAACCGGCTCTGATACCAATTGAAGGACCGATATGGCGAACAGAGGGGGGGTGAATGGTCGCTAATAAAATTTCTCCCAAAATACTCCAACAAAAACATCGACAAGATCACTCAAAGAAAATCGTGAAAAACCTGAAAAACTAGACAACTATGTGTACCCCAAGCTTGCATGGATAAGTACCATAAAATATGTGGGGATTTTTGAGTCACAATACTAGTTGTCTAGTGCCCAAGATAAAGAGGAATCAATTCAAACTCTTGCTTTTAGAAAGGACATCAATTCAAATCACAAAAGTCACTTTCAGAAAAGCAAAAGCAGAATTTCCGGAACTTGTCCTCAATTTGCACAGGAGATTGGTGGGTTTCTGCCGCTCACAAAATTTCGAGACTTTTTCTCCCTATGAGCATGAGAGTCGTGAAGAACTCCACCAAATTTCTCCTCAAAAAGCCCTACATAAAAAACAGGAAAAATCTAAGAACACAGTCTGGTCAAGAACTTCGAGCAGAAAGTTTGGGGCTCGGTTTTCACCTCATGGCGCCCAAACGGTGCAACAAGTGAACTCTAAAATTTTTTTGCAAGTGGATATCAGTGTCCCGGACCTCATCCAATAATAATAACTTGAAAAAGATTTTTGTAGATTTTTATAGAAATCAAACACTGACTACTGTGCGAAGAACAAGTTCTGAACAAATTTGGAACTTGAAAGAAAAGATGTTCTCTACTCAATCCAAGAGTGCAAAAGAGATGTGAAACCATATGAACACACTCAAAACATCCAAGATCAACAGCATTTAGAAGGAGGGGAGGCAAATCGAAATTACATGAAAGTAAATTGCAAGAATGTAATTGCAGGAAAGTAAATGCTGAATTTAAAATGCGTAAAGTAAAGACATAATATAAATGCGCAATATAAATTCAGAGGTGGATGGATAAAACTTTCATTTCTAGAAGGAGAGGTTTCAAAGCCTCACTTTCATGTGGGCAAAGCTCAAAGGAGCATTCGCAAACCGCAAAACCTTCAATGGAAGGAGGCTACCCCTCCACCCCTATTTATACTACTCTTGGGCCACCTACCACCCTTGAATGAGTCCCTCAACTCTAGAGCACTCATCTAAGTACTAGGATTAACCCACACACACAGCCATGCAAGGGCTAACCCAAAACCCACATACATACCGTGTTTTCTTGCACGGTTTTCAAAGCATACTACCTAGACCCGCTAACCTATCAACTAGACCTCAATCCGACGGCCCTCATTGATCCACGCGGCATCTAGCTAGCATCAACTCCTTTCCTTGTCTTCTTGACTTGCCCGGACTCCGTCTCCAATCATCTTCCGGCAATCTCCCAACCGTCTGGACCTCCGACGCTCCTCGCCTAGTCCCGATCATCCTCCGCCTCACCATGACCTAGCTCCGTCGTCCTGCAACCATCAAAGACAAGGAAACACATCACATAGCAATGCCCACAATGATATGCAATATAAACCATCTAACTCATCACTACCGCGCCCATACGCCGGTACTGCCACTCCTGGCAGAGACAACTCAAATTGCTTCATTTTGAAAATCAATCCAAATCAAACTCAAACTTGAGCACACCTTGCTCAAATAAAGTCAAATACTCATAAAAAACATGGATGGACCTCCACATGGTCCTTCACTTCCCTTGATCTTTCTACTGGTTTCTCTCTTTCCTCCCTTTGCGAGCTAAGTGATGACCAATTGAAAAAATTTCCAGAAAATGAGCTTGCTCTTCTTGTTCGCAAGTTTTCTCATGCATACAAGATGGTGAGAGATAGAAAGAGAGGTGGAATGATCACATGCTTCAAGTGTGGTGGCCCCAACCACATTCGGGCTAATTGCCCCAAACTAGAGAAGACAAAGAACAACACCAGCAGTTTGGCAAAAAACGACTACATCGACAAGAACCGCAACAAGAAGCCTCTAGTTCGCGAGCCGACGCGTGAGAAGAAGTACCGCAACTTCTCCATGAACAAGAAGCTCTTCCACCGTGTCCTCACCGCGCTTGACGACATCAACGTCTCCGACACAGAGACATGGAGCGACGAGGGCGAGGATGATCCGCAAGAGAAGAAAGGCGGTGACGACTTCTCCGGCATGTGCTTCATGGCCGACGCCAACGGCATCAGCGACTCTGAGCTCTACGGCGACTCGGACGAGGTACCCTCCTATGACCAGCTCAATGAAGCTTTCTGCAAATTAGGAAAATTTCATGCTAGAGCTAGAGCTAGGTGTATGGAGCTAGAGAAGGAAGTAGGTACCTTGACTCGGGAGTTAGCTTCTCTTAGATCTTCTCCCTCTCGAATCACTGATGATTGTTATTTGTGTGATGCCGTGCTTGAGGAGTTAGAGAAACTAAGGACCATACATGATAGTGTGCTTGTTGAACTTGATGGTCTTAGGTTGAAGAATGCTAGCTCTAGTTCTGTTGATGCTATTCCTGTTGAGGATAGTTGTGGAATATATGGAACCAGGTACCTTCATGACAGGCCCAGCGTCACTTGAGGAGACGACAGGCCCAAGCAGAGGGCCCAAAGGATAAGCCCCGCGCCAAGCCTTGCTACCGTACGGAAGGGGGTACATCCTATAGACGGTTCAATACGTATTTAGATATAAAAGATACGGTTGTAATCCGAGTCATTAATAGGGTAGATAAAGATGTAAACTCTATCCTATAACCGACTAGAATCTAGTAACCGATCGGGATCTCCTAACCGATCGGGACTCTGTAAGCCGCCCCATCCCTGCTATATAAGGGAGAGGACGGGCAACAACATGGAGCAATCGAGTAATCGCCTCAACACACACACCGCATATCGCCCAGAGCACATTACACTTTGAGCAATCTTAGATCCAAGAGATCCATATAATCCCAGCACACAGGATTAGGGTGTTATCTCCTCCGTGAGAGCCTGAACCTGTCTAAACCCTTGTCTTGTGTGACCTTCGAGTTTGACATCTAGCGCCTGCCCCATAAATTTATTGCCGACTACAAAAGTCGACAGTTGGCGTGCCAGGTAGGGGAAGTGCTATAATCTTTTCCTACAAACTCGATGGCAGCGATCGGCGGAATCACCGCCACCTTCATCTCCGGCCAGACTTTCCGCTTTGGAAGCTTGGACTTCGTCGCAGATGCGCGCGGAGAACTTGTCTGCCTAGACCAAAGCCAGATCCAATCTATTAAAGGTCAGGTTGATCCATCTCAGGTATATCGCTCTGACTCGGATAGTAAACCAGTTGGCATCGCGAGGTATTGCTACGATCTTCGTAGCATCTTCGCCATAGAAGAGCAGAGGACCGATCTCCAACACCAGCAAGAGGTTCAAGAGGCTACGGAGGAAGATCGTCTACTTCGTAAGGAAAAGGAGGCACAGACGCGATCGCTTCGATCTCGCGGCCGCCATGTCCGCGAGGACATCCTGCAGTCCAGGTTGGGAGACCAAGCTGTCTTCCATACACCGTTGCAGAACGTCGTCGCCTCCAAGACGCTTCTTAATACATTAGATCCAATGATTGCATCTGATAGCCCGGTAGCCCCGATCATGGCCCAGATCAAAGCCATGGTGACGGCTGCAGCGATTCAGCAGAATCAAAAAAGGCCGAAAGGGGAAGCATGCTCACGCTCCCACGCGGCTACTCGTGTCACTAGCAGTCGGACTGTAACCAGTCGAAATACCGGCAGTCGGCACCTTGCATCACCAATCGGAGACGCTCGCCGAATTCTCAACCGCGACCTCCGCCAAGACATCACCGCCAGACGGCAAGAGCGGAACGAGGAAGAACGACGCGGGCGCTGCGACGACTTCGAGCGTTTCGGCATCGGCCACGATCAACGAAGTGATTGAAGGTATGTTGACTACGATGACCACAGAGACCATCATCGCCTGGGTCGAAACGACGACGATCGTTGAGTCATGGACTCGCCGCGCCGAACTCCACCCCGACAAGTTGAAGACAATCGCCGAGCTAGGGGCTCGCCACGCCATTCTCCCCCTCATCATAATGAGAGATCCATTGACGGGATCCGAGTATTCACTCCTCGGCTACGCCGAGTGGTATGGCCTGAAGGTTTCAACCCTAAGGGCATCGTTAAGTTTGACGGGGAGCGAGATCCGGAAGCTTGGCTACAGGTCTATGCCCTGGCAGTTAAAGTGGCCGGAGGCAATCAGAATGTGATGGCGAATTATCTGCCAGTCAATCTCACCCCCTCGACTCAAGCATGGCTCACGGGACTTCCTGCGAACTCGGTGGACTCCTGGAGCGAACTTTGCGATCAATTCATCGTGAACTTCCAGGGAACCTACGAGAGACCTGGCACTTCGTGGGACCTATACCAGCTTCACCAGAAGAAGGACGAGACGTTGAGAGATTTCATTCGGCACTTCATGCCGAAGAAGAACACCATCAGGGATGTATCTGATGCGGTGGTGGTAGCGGCCTTTTAGAAAGGGGTAAGTGATCCTGATCTAATCAAGAAAATGTCCAGGAAACCCCCGGCCTCCATGAAGGAGATGTTTGCGTTGGCCGACCGCTATGCCACAGCCTCAGACGCCCTAGCCAAGCACCAAGAAGATCGCCCACAGTAGAAGAACAAAGGCGACAAGGCCGAGTCCTCCAAGCACAAAGATAAGAAGCGGAAAGGCGAGGAGCTAGTCGCGATGAGTTTAACGCAACGGCCCGAGCCACGCGAAGGGAGGCACCCGACTACAGTACCATCATGGAAACGATCTGTCTTTTCCACCCTAAGGGAAAGAACACCTCCAAAGACTGCTTTACCCTGAAGCGTTTTGCACGGGAAAGCAACAAGCAGCCGGCCCCAGCGAAGGATGAGGCGACCAAGAAGAAAGACTTTCCAGACGAGGACGACTACCAAGTGCCCAAGCAAGAGCTGAACTACATCTACAGAGGCTCCACCGGATACGAGTCCAAGCGGAAGCAAAACCTCACCGCTCGAGAGATCAATGCGGTGAAACCAGCGACCCCCCAGTATCTTAAGTGGTCTGAGGTCTCGATCACCTTAGATCGCTCAGTTCACCCCAACCGGGTTCTACATCCGGGTAAGTACCCTCTAGTGCTCGACTTCGTCATTCGCAATATAAAGCTCAAGAAGGTATTGATCGATGGAGGGAGCAGACTCAACGTCTTATTCGCCAAGACCTTCGACGATATGAACATCCCCCGCTCCGAGCTAAGGTCGAGCACTCAGCCGTTCCATGGGGTGATCCCTGGGGCGTCTTCGTTTCCACTCGGGCAGATTTCTTTGCCCATCACTTTCGGTACCAAAGACAACTACCGGACCGAGTATGTAAGTTTCGAGGTGGCCGATTTCGAGACAGCGTACCACGCTATCTTGGGAAGGCCCGGTCTGGCTAGATTCATGGCCATCCCGCACTACACCTACTTGATGATGAAGATGCCGGGACCCAGAAGCGTCATCACGGTTCGTAGCGACGTCAAGCGATCTTTGGAATGCGACCGAGAGAATTGTGAACTTGCTCAGCTGCAGGAGGCGACCGAGGAAGAAAATCAGTGAGAGGCGCCACATTGCAAGAAGAAGGCGATGTCCCGTCCAAGAAGCAGGCCACGTCAGGGATGAAGCCTGGCGAAGGAACCAAGAGAATCATCCTCGACCCATCCGACTCGTCCAAAATGACTCTGATCGGATTAGGGCTCAAGGATAAATAGGAAGGCGCACTCGTCACCTTTCTCCAGGCTAACAAGGACATCTTTGCCTGGAAACCATCCGATATGCCGGGTGTTCCTAGGGAGGTGATCGAGCATTCCCTGCACGTCGACAAAAAGGCAAAGCCAATCAAGCAAAGGCTTCTGCGGTTCGCTCCAGATCACCGGAACACCATCAAGCAGGAGATTACCAAGCTTTTAGCTGCAGGTTTTATCAAAGAAGTGTAGCATCTTGATTGGTTGGCAAACCCTGTACTAGTTCAAAAGAAGAATAAAACTTGGCGCATGTGCATTGATTATACTGATCTCAACAAGGCATGTCCGAAGGATCCCTTTGGGCTACCTCAAATTGATCAGGTGGTTGACTCGACCGCCGGGTGCAAAATTCTGAGTTTTCTCGATGCCTACTCAGGGTTCCATCAGATTCGCCTAAAGGCGGAAGATCATATCAAGACTTCATTCATCACGCCTTTCGGAGCCTTTTGCTATACCACGATGGCGTTCGGGTTGAAAAATCTTTGGTGCAGCGTATCGTGCGCTTAATCTGCCGGTGTTTTCACGCTCAGCTCGGACGCAATGTGGAGGCATACGTGGACGATGTCGTAGTGAAGACTTGGGAGAGGAAGGACCTTATCGCCGATCTAACCGAGACGTTTGAGAGTCTAAGGACTTTCAGCATGAAGCTTAATCCCGAGAAGTGTGTTTTCGGAGTATCTTCGAGAAAACTGCTCGGGTTTATCGTATCCCAACGAGGCATTGAGGCCAACCCAGAGAAGATCAGGGCCATATCAAATATGGAAGAGCCGACTTGCGGAAGGGCGTCGAAGCTTACGGGATGCATGGCGCTTTCGGCAGGTATATTTCCGACTGGGTATGCGAGGTATGCCATTCTTTAAACTCCTCAAGAAGCAGGCCAAGTTCCAATGGACGCCAGAGGCACATCAAGCTTTTGAAGATTTGAAGACCTTCTTAACAACGCCCCGGTCTTGGTCTCGCCGATGCCAGAGGAACCTCTGCTACTTTACATCGCGATAACGACTCATGTAGTCAGCGCTGCGATCATCGTAGAAAGGGAGGAGCCGGACCGCGTCTGAGAAGATCAACATCCGGTCTACCACCGTCGAGGTCTAAGTGAATCTAAGGTGCGGTATCCGCAAGTACAGAAATTATTATAAGCCGTACTTCTTACATCTCGCAAGCTCAAGCACTACTTCCAAGAGCATACTATTTCGGTGGTCACCGCCTTCCCAATAGGAGATATTCTTCACAACCAGGAGGCCACTGGGAGAATTGCAAAATGGGCAGTCGAGCTTGGAGCTTTTGATATCTTTTTCAGGCCTCGCACATCCATCGAGTCTCAAGCGCTCGCCGACTTCACGGCCCAGTGGACGAAACTTCAAAACCCGGCGGCCATCAAGGAACTCGAGTATTGGACGATGTACTTCGACGGTTCCCTCATGCTCAGCGGCACGAGGGCAGGTATTGTGCTCATATCACCAAGTGGAGAAAGTTTGAAGTACGTTTTGCAGATACTTTTTCCCGCATCAAACAACGCCGCAGAGTACGAGGCACCCATCCATGGGCTCTGTACCGCCATATCGCTTGGTATCCGACGTTTGGCAGTCCGTGGAGACTCAATGCTCGTGATGTCGACTTTTGTAGTCAGCAATAAATTTATGGGGCAGGCGCTAGATTTCAAACTGGAAGGTCACACAAGACAAGAGTTTAGACAGGTTCAGGCCCTCAGCGATGGAGGTAATACCCTAATCCTGTGTGCTGGGATTATGTGGATCTCTTAGATCTAAGATTGCTCAAAGCACGATGTGCTCTGGGCGATATGAGGTGTGCTATGCTCTATGGCTTGATTACACAATGAATCGATGATCGGATCCCTATGGTGTTACCCGCCCTCTCCCTTATATATTGGGGATGGGGCGGCTTACAGAGTCTTGATCTGTTGGGAGATCCCGATCGGTTATTAGATTCTAGTCGGTTACATGATAAAGTTTACATATTTGTCTATCCTATCAACGACTTGGATTACAACTGTATCTTTTATATCTTAATATACATAACTGTCTATAGGATGTGCCCCCTCTTCCATACGGTAGCAAGGCTTGGTGCGGGGCACAGCCCTTGGGCCTGTCTTCTCCTCAGGTGACGTTAGGCCGGTCATGAAGATACCTGGTTTCATATATTCCACAGTAGCCCCCGAGTGATTCATGATCCAATTGCCATGCTTCCAGCTAGGCCCCAACTTGAATCATTGTTCTGAACTCGCTGTACAATCCTTCGACTGGTTTCTTCACGTAATTTGAAGGCTTCTTCTTGCGGCGAGTGGATTATGAAGGACTCGAATATAACCTTTGATTTTTGCTTCAACTGAATATAATCTTCTCTCAGACGAATTTGTTGTGAGCAGCCTCGCGGACCTGACTCATATTTCAAACGTGGATTGAATATTTCTCCCTGCCCGAAGCGACGCTTTAATATCTCTTCTCTTCATGGATAACCACCGGACGGTCTTCGAGATTGTCTTAATTTTCTGTGTCAACTCAAATTCCGAAAACCCCTTTGGCTTCCGAAACTGTATTAACTCCAAAGCTCCTCAGCTTCTGTTGCATTTACTTCATCCTCACTGTACCGGCTATAAAAGGCGATCAATGCTTCTAGGATGTATTCCTTCACGCTTAGTTCTCACCTTATTGCTTCAAGCTTCTTTCTTCTTCATGAGGAACTTCAAAGACGATCGAGACGACCCTGAGCTCGCCAAGCTTATGGGAGGATTTCGACCGTGCCATGGCGGAGTGGGCAGAGGATAAAGCCGCCGCCCTTGACCGCGTTGCTGTTGACACCTTCCTGGAGATCTTCCCAGCCCTCTTTAGGGCCAAGGAGGCCCTCGTGGAGGCATTGGGTCGCATGCGTCGGGGTGAAGTGTCGGTCCCCTATAAATGTAATACTTTTCCGGGCATAATGCCCGGTGAACTTTTTATACATAAATAAAGATGTACCTTTTCTCAATATTTTTCCATGATCGTCGTTTTGACGTAGCTTGAACCAACAGGGGCCGTGAAGCTTGCATGGTTCCTTGGTCGAGCGGTATCCGCACTCCAACCGTCGTAGGATACACCTTAGGTCCGACTTGGGACATCTTAGGATTTGCGCGACTCGTGGCGAATGATACCCATGTCCGTAGGACACCACGGCTTAGGCTCGACTTGGGCGTGACGGATTTCTTTGGCTCATGGTGAGTGATACCCATATCCAATCGATGTAGGATCGGCAGGCTCGGCTTGGAGCGTACCATACATACGTGGCTCTTGGCCGAGTGGTACCCATATCCGATCGTGTTGGATACGGCTTAGGCTCAACTTGAGCGTGCAGTTTTCTTTTCTTGCTCGTGGCGGCGATACCCATATCCAAGCGGCGTGGGATCGGCTCAGTCTTTCTTGGGACATATCGCGGTTTTATCCGAGTGGTATCCGTACTCGTTTAATACGACGCACAGCTTTCTGACCCTCGTGGGGCATACCATTGGATTTGTGCTCGTTTAGGCTTGACTCGTGATACATGATTCCATCGTGCGGCAACCACCTAATGACCCAGCGTGGAGCATATCACGAGAAGGTATATATTTTTTTTCAAGTTGGAGGACATCCACGCCCCGCTTAGCACGGTAAGTGGAGAAAACATCCCATCGTGGGGAGCATGTGTCCCAAAAATGACTTGGTCAAACCACGTCTGACTCCGTGCGTGAGTCAAAACGTCAGGCCTGCAAATCATTTATGGGGAATCCGAAAGGGCGAGACGTTTCGCAATCTTTTTCCCGCTGATTCGGCGAAAACCAAATTTTTTCCCCCTTTTAATGGTTAGGCCATGCGTCGCCTGACGGTTCATTCTCTCACCGCGCTATTGCTCCTTTTGCTTCCTTGTCTCTCCGACTTCTCCGCCGCTAGGGTTAACGCCGTCCTTTGCTCTTTTAGCGCGCCATTGATTTCTCCTTCAAGATGTCTTCTTCTTCTTGCAGCCCCCGTGAGTTGGGCGACCTCGACAACGACAGAGGAGAAACTGCTGTCCATGGTGGATGATGGGATTCTCCCCGACTTGGCCTTGATCTCCGCTCGGCCGACTGTTGGTGAATCCGTCCCCACTCCTCGTCCCGAAGAGGTAGTGGTATTTGAACCCTTTTTCCAGCGCGGGCTGGGTCTTCCGGCCTGTGCTTTTCTCTGCGGCCTCCTCTTCTTTTATGAAATCAAGTTGGTGAACTTGAATCCCAACTCTGTTTTGCTAATCTCTATCTTCGTTCACCTCTGCGAAGCCTTCTTGGGCATCCGCCCCCATTTTGATCTTTTTTGCCATCTTTACCTTCTAAAGCCCTGTCCCTCTAAAAGCGACCCCAAGGTAGTTGGGGGAGCCAGATTCCAACTTCGGGAGGGGCTAAAGAAGTCATATTTCGCTATTCCCTTCAAGTCCTCGAATAAAGGCTAGCACCAGGAGTGGTTTTATTGTGCCAATCCTGATCCAGCTCTTCTTTCCTTCCTCGGGCGCCGGCGAAGGTGTCCATTCTTGGTCCTCATCGGTGGCGCCCGGCAACATGGATCAAGTGCAAGACCTCCACGGTGCTTTCGTTGGCAAATTGAAGGAAGGGCCTCCTGGGGGTTGGTCCGCCATTCATTTTATCACCCGGCGGGTTCAACCCCTGAAGGAGCGCGACCACCTGGGCTCAGTTAGAGGGCCAAGGCGATCCGACCGGAATTGCGACTTAATAGCGAGAAGCGATTCATGCTCGAGTTGGCGATTTCTTCATCCAGAGCGTCGAGATGCCCACCAGATTCCCCAAGGCCTTCTTTGCGTTGAATCCTACCCCTAAGGTGAGATACTTTGCCGGCAGATCCTTGTCTTCGTCTCTGAATGGCTTCTCACTTTTAATCTTCCTTTCCAGGATCGCGCTGCCTTCTTCAGTGACGCGCCCCTTCCGGAAATGCCTACTCGTATAGGTGATTCCCTGAAGCGGCGAGTGAGCTCTCATGCGGGAGATCCCGCTGCCAAGAAGGGGAAAAAGATGGTGGCCAAAGACCCAGGACCCGTCGGCTCGAACCCCAGCGCCTTCGGCTCCCCTCTCCTGTGAGCCTGCGGCTCGGTCGAGTCCAACGCCGAAGGACTCAGGCATTCGATAGGAGCCCCGAGTGCCAGTCGGCAGCGTACCGAGTGGTCCTTCTGGGAGCGGCTCAACCGCTCAGAAGAAGCCCCCGATGAAAATGAGGAAGTCCGACAGGTTTATTTCCCTATCGACTCTTATTTGACTTGTTTTGCTAGCTTGCTGATAGTTCTTCTCGTAGGGATCCTTCGCTTGATGTTCCTGTCGGGACGCCGTCTAGGGCCCCTGTGGAGTCTGAGCCCCCGGAGGTTTGCGTCCTGGTCGTGGTGGCCATGTCCCAGGGCGCCTGAGTGCCTCCCGAGCCCCCGGCGCCATCTCCGACTCCTCCCGCTTCGGAATCGGGCCCTGCTGTTCTGGAGCCGGCCTCCCGCCCGTCCCCCGAGATCGAGGAGATCCTCCGGGTTACACCAACCCCTGCTCGCCCCCAGCTCATAATGCAAGTTGCGTGGGTTGATGAGGAGGAAGGCCTTAAGCTCTTGGAAGATCCGGAGGAGGAGGAGAAGGAGAGAAATGATTTTTACAGTCATGCCACGGCTTGCACGCGCCTGGCCCGGGTAAGCACTCCTCTACACTTGCTGTCTTCCCGCTTCATCATTTATCATGTAGTTACCTTTGCCAGTGACGATTACAGAAAATAGGGGAGCGCTCTGAAAAGAAAGCCGAATACTTCTAGAAGATGCTCCACGAAATCGAATCGCGGGAATATCTCGGCGGGTTGGAGCGTATCAAGGCGAGCATGCGGCCGACCGCGATCTCTTCTGTCGAGAGGTCGAGCGTTATGCAGGAAGCGAAGGTTCTACTCCAGAGAAGGCGGGCGTTGTTGGCTCCCTCCGAGGTAGCTACTTCTGGGCTACCCGTGCTTTTAATTTAA
>JAYEVK010000453.1:0-48628 GCA_036346275.1 Otatea glauca | reverse complement strand
GGCATAACATTAATTTAATTCCAAAGATATGCAATAAGAACATGGAGATAAATATTGCGTCTACAACATGGTTACTAGCAACCACAAATTGATGAGAACTTGCTAGTAAAGAAAACATACCTGCAGATGCTAGATAGCCCAAAAGATACATAAATGTAAACAAAACTATCATAGCAAAGATGCATCCTCAACAGATCTAATCACAAAAAGAATCACTTGGACCAAGAAGCTGTCTAGTCCATAACACTCACGAGGGCTTGACGAAGAATGGGAAGGCTGTCGAAGCGTCACGATGAACGAAGAAGATGAAGACGAGCAGTCGCGCGGTACTGCGCTTCCCAGAAACTTGATCGCCGGTCTCTCGTGCAGGGCGACAAGTCACCGGCGTCGAAACGGAGACACTGCTCTCCCTCACGATTGTTGCACGACAAGCGAAGGGATCGGATGAATCGAAAGCAGCAAGAACTGGAGGAAGTGTCGGAGAGAACGAGATTGATTTCTGTCGCGTATCTCTTCACAAACAGGGACGTCTCCCTTAAGCAACTGTGAACCGAAAACTATCTCGCGAAAAATCAGCCGAACTGCCACGATTCCAGGAACCGCCCCCCTGGAATCTCGCAACATGGGCGAACGGACTAATCGCACGAAAAACGTGCGTCTCCCTGAGTTCGCAGCGCCACGTCGGCGATCGAGGTGTAAGGTGATGTGGCATAGCGGTACCGTGGCAAAAGGTTAAGTACACTTAACACGTCTCGATCCGGTCGCGTGTCATCATGCAAGTCACAAGTCACGCGATAAACACGCGAAATCGCGATATACGGCGTGCGTGTACATAGCCTAGCAAGGCCAACCATGTGTACCTCTAACCTTGCCACCAACTCATACTAGTGTCTATGCATGAACTCACCTTATAAGTTGGTTACACTCCACCTAGCTAAGCAATATGGTACTAAAGACCATACACTCAACTCAACACCCCTTTGACTTTTTCCATTGAATTAATTCAGCATTAATTCCAACATAAGCCACACAGGGGAGTATAGGTAGAAGGGCTCTTCACAAGAACAGAGCCATTTGCTTTTCACATATGTTTATATATAACTTGAAAATCTTGCGAGAGGTTCTCGGAGTAGGAAGCATTGGATTATTATCATAACCCTCAATTCCCGACCATCCTCTCATAGCAAATATAAAGCATCCTTAGGCTATGAACCAAGCATATTTCCATGTCGATCAAATGAATCTAATTGGATGGCATCAATAGGTTCATCATGACATATACTTTCATAAATCACAATATGATTTTTAAGAACTAATCGAGATTGCCGGAGGAAGTAGCCAATGAAAAGTCGATGCATCATATGAACTAATCAAACAAGAATAAAGAACCAGATCGTAATGCATCCATTCGATTCCATGATAAGCCAAACAAGAATCACAAACACCCTCTTCCATCGTTGCGCGGGCGGATCCGTACCAAAGAGAGAGAGAGAGAGAGAGAGAGAGGAGAGAGAAGGGAGGGAGGAGATAGGGGGTGATGGAGAGAGAGATTGCTTATGGGGTTGAATCCGGTGGTGGTGTCTTGGTGTTGATGGTGACTTGGTGAGGAGGAGATCTTGTCGACCTTGGGGCAGAAGACGGCAAGCTGGGCGGAGGTGGAGAGGTTGAGGCAGCGGTCACAGGGGGAGAGCTGGATGGTGCCAGGAATCGACTACAGGGACTTGGGTTTGGAGATAAGGACCAGGACTTCAGGAGACGGCTAGGGTTTGGAGATCAAGATCAGGACTTCAGGAGACTTGGAGAATGGTGAGGCCGAGGCATCGAGGACTAGTGGACATGTCGGCGATGCTGAGGTATCCTAGTGCGGCAGCGTGTGGTGGCCCAATGGGCTTTGTGGTCCGGCTTTGCTTCAAAATCTGAAAGGCGGTGGATTTTGCATATTGATAAATGCGCTGATTTTACGGGACAGGCTAGTGGCTTAGCGGACTAGCCCGCCCCAGTTGCACCCCTACCTACCATATAAGTTCGTCTTTCTGATGTTGCAGATCATCTGAATTCGGAAATGATTGTTCTAGGCTTCTAGACGCACCAGACAAAATTGACCGAACACCACCAGCTTAATTATACTCATAAATATAGTGGTATTTCATATTTCAATGTAGATTAGTGTGATATTCCTTTTATACCCTAATAAATACTCCTCTGTTTACGAATAGATGATATTAATTTTATGATTGTACATTTAACCAAGACATGTATAGAAATGACCAAATCGCTCTCATTTGTTAGCTCACTTATTGTTCTTAGATGGTGTGTTACTCTATTTTATAGTAATAAATAACATTAGAAATAATGAATGGTAGGGTATGTAAAGGAAAAATAGTTAAAAGTTGTCGCAAAATTATAGAATGATGTGTATCTAGGAACAAAATTTGAAAGCTAGAATGATCGTAGTATTAAAAAAGCGGGATTATTCATATTTGCTTGATATTCTCTCGTATATGTATTGAATATAGTGTTTACAGATAATAATTAGGGATAATTTACTTATTTTTAATATCGTCTTAGTATTCTGCCAAAAGAAAAATAAAGTCATGTAAACTTCGTCGGAGGAAGTGCAATGTATCAGCGAGTACTAGTTGTAGCCAGCTTATAAGATGCGATCTCGACTTAAGGGATTAGGTAATTAATGTTGCCGTATGATACTCTTGATTAAGCTAGATTTATTAGTGCATAGGCGACACGGCTCGAACAAAATGACAACAGAATTAAAATAACACAAAATAGTTAATGTGCGTGTGCCTAAAGTTAAACACATCATAAGCTAGCTGCAGTACTGATCCTATATTATAGTACTACTTTCCGTGTGACTCGGACACCTCATCAAGATTTTGATATACGTACACATCTGGGAGAAGATGACAACAAATCAAGCTTGCGATATATATAGCCATATGCTAGCATATGCTAAAAAAGAAATGGACGAATTAATTGAAGTGTGTTCCTGTCAAACACATCAACTTAATTAACCTATTCGTAGTTAACGCCCTTGTAGATGTCATATTCAGCGATGCATAATTGTGCAAACGGTTATTAGCTAGCGCACAAATGCTAACTGATAGCTTCAAAAGAAAAGGGAAAAAATCAAATAAAAATAAGCTACAGACGTATGTACGCATGCAGCAGCATCTGATCAAAGTCAAGCTACGGAAAGTAGGACAAGTCATCGTGGCCGCGGGTGCCCATCGAATTTTGACGTGCATTGGCCGCTAGGATCCAAATTGCGCCGTGACATGTTGACGGCCGCGAGCGAGAAACAAGAAAAATACACGCACTTTTCGCCGATCCTTCGATCGTTCAGATTTCCCTTGCCTCCCAAGCTAAAAAGCAGTGGCAATGTGCAACTCGAGAACAAGAGGATGGATCAAGAACAAGTTACCGGCAGCAAAAAAATTTAAAGATGTTTTTGGTGGCTGCTGGATTTTAAAATAGTTTTTATTGCCTACTATAGATTTATTTAGTTATTAGTAATATACTCTCACCGGTCGAAATAGTTATCATTTTGAAGATAAGTGCAATCAAACATTTGAAACTTTGACTATCATTATCTTTTGAAGTATTTAAATTGGATACATGAAAATCATATCGTAGATTTGTCTCGAAAAATCCTACATAACATTATAATTTTATTAGGTTTTATAAATATATATATTATAATAGAAATTAGTGCTCAAAAGCGTATTTTGGAGACCGTGTCAATGTCAAATACAAATCCTACATAATATTATAATTTTATTAGATTTTATAAATATATTATAATAAAGATTAGTAGTCAAAACTGTATTTTAGAGACTATATATGTCAATATCAAAAAACCATAACTATTTATGATCAGGGGAAATATACAGGGAGAGCTTAGAGCAAGCTCATCGTAGAATCATCGGGGTGCTTAGTGCTTACTGGGCATGCCGTAAGCATCATGTGCTACTGCTAGTCTGCTACTTACTCATACGGAAAAAAGAATCTCGTTGTTATACTCACGTTGACGTGGAAGTACATGTGCATTGATCGTACCAGTAGAATGCATGTGCCATCTCATAGAATCTTATTAGATCGTCGTGGTAAAGTATTTGAGGCCACTCAGCGGCGCAACAGGATTTCGTTAAACTCGGACGAAAAATTAAGTGGCTATTATTAATATTAAAGAGTATGGATATTGAGGATAAGAAAAGTACAACAAAAATGCAGAATTAAAACTAAATTTAAACTCCATGCTTAGCATATCAACAAAATAGATAAAAATATATCAGAACAATATAGCGTAGTGGAGCAGTAGAAAAGTTCATACCTAATTAACAAATATATGGTATATCTGAGCCTATCATATCTTCATCAACAATAGTACAAGAAATACATGAGTTGTTCAAATAAATAAGTTAGAATCTAGTCAAATACATGATGACTTATCTTTCTCACCTTCATAAATCATGAGCATACCAACAAACAAAATCAGATCTAACAAACAAAATCAGATCTAACAAATACATGATGACTTATCTTTCTCAAAGGTTGAGGAGGACGTGCCCCTGTGGTGAATGCAGAAGGTTGTGTTATCTTCATCGGCAATAGCACTATCAGCTAATGAACCACCAACAGCGCTATCGACCACCATTAAATTGTATGGAACAACCATGTCATAGATGTTGTTCGATCAGGTTTCGGTAGGTGCGAATCCTTTAGGCATGTTAGCCCTGTCGGTGATGTTTGTTTACATACGTGATAGGACTGTTGGAATATAAACCCACAAAGAGAGGAACTTCAATTCTTTTGTTCTTAATTAGCTTAATCATGATAGCTACGCCCTGCATGCCACACCGTTTTGGATTAAATCTATTTTCCCCTCTATTTCACATCCCTTGATTTCCCCCCTTCCATCTACATGCATATACGGAGATGGTTCAATTTTGATAAATAAAAGAGTGCTTTGAAAAAAAATAATTACATGAGGCTTTGAAATTGAACTAGTCATAACCATATATGCAAATAACCATAAGTCAGGCCCATGTGGTACGTGAGGCTTATCCAGAAGTGATGCAACTATTTATGACTATTTTATACAAATAAATGATTTAATTGATAGCAGATAAACATCTTGGAAAGGCTGAACTAAATCCCAAAAGTTTTTGGCTGTCGAGGAAGGAGATGTTGAGAAGAACACATCGACCATTATTTTATATTTGAACAAGTTCTACATTGAGGAAGGAGAAATCATCCTGAAAAGGAATTCTGGAAAATGATTTTAGATATGCTAAGGGTTATGCTTCTAGATTTTTATGAGAATGTGCTATAGTCTCTAGTGTATGTTATACATCGTCAATATTAAGCGTGTTATAGTCTCTAGTCTTCACATTTATTTTTTCTTCTTGTTTGTTACCATGCATGAATTAATTGTACATCCTCCTTTTGATTTCTTATGGAATGAAAAAATAAATAAATACGTGAGGCTTTGGAACTATGTTTATGGTGAAAAAAAACTGCTTATGTTATAATGTTATAGACTTCGAACCCTGCACCTGTTACTAGGACTTCAAAGTTCAAACCACTTGGGCTACAGTCACCTTGGTAATTCATAAGTGGAGTTTTGTTTATTAGCGTTATGCTACGGGCGTGGCATCCTGACGGCCACATCTATCGTCTAGGCCATCACCTGGATGTGAAACGTCTTCTACCCAAATCCATATGGTTGAAGCTTACGTCCGTGGATCGGAGATTCGGAGGTCGGCAAGCTTCGCTGCTATGGCCTTCGTGAGCTTCGTCCCCCCCTGCGAGCAGCACGAGAGTTCTGCAGTCACCACAGGGGCACGTCCTCCTCAACCTTCAGCACTAATGGTTGTCCCCATTTTCAGCTACGTCTGCATTTGACGGCGTTCTCACGCTCGTCTCTCACTGCCGGTCTTCAACCATAACAAGGCACATGTGATTGCTACCCTTTCATCTTAACAACGACTACCTAGGTCGAGGAGTGCGTATCTGGCTTCAATATAAAATTTTCTTGCTGAATACCTTATCGTGGATGAATCTAGCATCTCTGTTTCAAAAATAGATGAGATAATTATATGTGCATCTCTGTTTTGAAAATAGATGTGATAATTCTTTACTAGTGCAGGATGTTAACTATAGTTTTGAACCAACTTCTATCTGTGTGGCACTTCCAGTGAATACTCATTGTTCTCAAATTTTATTTAATTAGTCTAGATTGCTTAAAAGAAATTTCTTATACATCCATATTGCACATGTTGCAATTAGTACTTTTCAATCATGTTGACAGGGGTGCACGAAGTTGTTGACATTATTACTGTAATTGTCGTTTCAGGATCTCATATCAGCATGTAAGTAACTATTTCATGTACTTTTCTGAAATATTATGATCTTGCATGTGTTTACTTACATGAATTTATGGTATTCCATTGTTTTGACGTATTAATAGCATGATTGCATTGCTAAATTAGATAGTGTATTTCTGTCTGATTATAATTTTTTTTCCTCTGATGGTGCAAACATAGTTAAACATCTTAAGGTGTTGTTAGATCACCTTGTGCCTACTAAGAAAATATAGCATACTCTTTCTACGAAGGTCTGGATAAAAACTACATATTTGTATAATTTTCAGTAACCAACTATGACCGACAAGCGTAGTTGGATGTATGATGATTGGAGTAGCAATGGTCCTAATGCAAATTGGTTGAAAAAAGCACAGGAATTCCTCACCCATGCTTTTTCTCGACCAAATGCTCATAATGAAGGTGTGCATTGTCCATGTAGCAAATGTGGAAACTTCAAGAAGCAAAATGAATATAACCTATCACATCACCTGGTTAAGAATGGTTTTGTGCCAAACTACTACATATGGACATATCATGGGGAGAATGCCCCTCCACACTTGAATGAAGGATATCATGATATAGATGTAACGCCCCTATTTTTGATAATAAATATCAACCATGGGCTCCCTATGCACACATTACTAGTCCCATGATCAGCGGCTAGCACGCACAGATTACAAATTGAAATCACATCCATACACAATAATATTACATATGCTAAGCGTCTTGTAATTACACAATATTATTAATACAAGCCAAAAGCTCGAAAAGCAGCAGCGAAAACTTTATTTCTCTTGTAGTATACCCATTCACCCTCAGGCAACAGACAAGGTAAAGCCTTAGAAAACATTGTCATCATAACCCCCGAATCCTGAATCGTCGTAAAGATCATTGGGGTATTCGATATCTTCACCTAACACACTATTGATAGTAAGATTGAGTACATTGTGTACTCAGCAAGTCTTATAGTGTATCATAAATGCAATTATAAGTAAATGCAGGACATCGCAATGAAGTGATTTCTATAGTTGTTTTTGCATTAGCAAAATAAAACATAAGCACATATTAGATTGCAATCGAAGTTTGTAAAGAAGCACCTTACTATAGTAAGCAAGTAATAACTTAGCGTAAATCATTCTTCGCATCATAGTCTATCGGTAGCGTAATTCATTCCCATGTCATCCCCTGACATGAGTCAAGCATATAAAACACCATTTTCCAGTCAAATCATTTTGGAAATATTAAAACTCTAACCATGTGATGACTTTACCAAGTGCCTTTAACCGTAGGCGCGGCTAATTAATTAAATTTACACTCTGCGGAGTGCGACTTTACCCACAAGAAATGATCGACTCTTTGCGTAAGCTATTAGCACACTTCCTTCGGTGTGTCGCAGAGAGATCATAACATAACCATTACATTACCTAGACCTAGCTTTGCACCAGCCCGATGACGTTAAATCCTTATTATGGAGAAGGAACATGACAGTGAACCCCTGTCATTTAAAGTGGTAACACAAGCGATAAATCCACGCATTAAAGCGGTAAATCCTGCGATAAGGATTCCTTCCCACACTAAGGCGTACATCGTTATACCGATATGCATTTACCCAGAACGAAGTGTGGGAAGCCCCTCATAAGCAAACCTAGAAAGGATTGCTCATACTATCTCCCGCCTACCAATGTGCAAAGCCAGACCTAAGCAACTTAATAGGTTAAGGTGCCCCATATCGACACTCGAGGTTGCACGATTTTCTTGGCTTGAAAATAACCCATAGCTCGGTCCTTAATCCGACACGGACAATACTCCATCCTATACTACGTACAAGTCTAGCCCTTGCACAACGGCTATTGCCAATAATTGCCCGCATCTAAATCATAGTTTTATTTTGGGGTTTTAGTCAAAATACCAACAATTGACATCATGTCATAACCAACCTTTTTCAATTCTCAAGAATCAATGTTGATCGAATCATACTCAACGTTGGTTCTAAAGCATAACTAAGCATGGTTAATATTCGCATATACCCAAGTTGACATTAAGTATTGTCTAACCCACTTTTACGGTTATCAAGGTTCACACATTCATACTTATCAAGGAAGTTCCATGAATCATCGGTATAACTACCAATATTCCGACATAGCATTTTTATGACAAATGCTGCGCATGCATAATAGTTTTGCAATCATTAAAAGTAAATATTTGAAGTATTAGGATCAAAATGATCAAGGGTGCTTGCCTTCTTGATCGCGATCGGGAATAAAGTGCGGATCGTCGGCGAGGTCATCGTCGCTAATTGAGTTAAATCGGAATCTACTAAATCGACCATCGAGAACAACATACAACAAATAGCAAACAAGTATAAGGGCAAAAAGAAGACAGACAGAAAATCAACTAAAACCTGCTATAAGAAACATGCACATATTCTTTTATAGATTATTTATTCTTGTTTTACGAATTCAAGAGGCTAAAATTATGTATTCTTGTATTTATAATTTTGAATTATAGATGCTAAAATTATTTGAAGTAGAAAGATTTGTCTTATGGTGATATCGTAAAATAGTATGTTGTTAATAGGATTTAGATGCAAAGCAATGCATTTAAGGACTTTTGAATTAAACATTTATTATTAAATTTCTAACTGCCATATTATTGGGCTTAGCACATTAAGTGACCTACCTCATTTTTATGTCTATTTTTTTTTAGTTGCAAGCAAGGTTTCAATGAACACATTCATATATATATATATATACACACACACACATATATATATATATAGAGTTTTAGTAATTTGCTATATGTTTTTCTTTTCAGAATAATGTCAAGCTAGGTAAAAATATTGAACAAGGTAAATAGGATGCAATTTAGTATGAAAAGTATGTACACACACACACACACACACATATATATATATATATATGTGTGTGTGTATATATATATATATATATATATATATATATATATATATATATGTGTGTGTGTGTGTACATACTTTTCATACTAAATTGCATCCTATTACCTTGTTCAATATTTTTACCTAGCTTGACATTATTCTGAAAAGAAAACATATAACAAATACTAAAACTCTTTTCTTAATCATTAGTCATTATAGCATAGTTACCAACAATATTAACCTTCAATAGAAAAGACATAGAACAATTAATTTTCCAAATAATTTTATAGAAATGAGTTCATAACAGAATAAAGCTCTTAATAAAATTGGTTCCAAACAATATTAACCTTATTTACAAAATTTCCATATTTAGTCTATTTTCATATGTGCTATTCACCTTTATATTAAAATATTTTTCTGAAATAGATTTTAAGAATATTTTTTAATATTCTGGAATATCTTGATTTTAGATGAATTTATAAATTGGTTTCATCTCATTTGGATTTCAAATGCGAAAGATATTCAAGTTTGAACTTTTAACAGATTCAAAATCAATGGAAATAGCGAAATCGCTTTCACGATGTTGAAAGCGTCTTTTTCTTCAGCCCATCACGCACGCGCGTTCAAACCGTCGCAGCCGTGACATCTCGGACCAGCTATCAGCGACTCATGGTGAAATCGCGGTGAGCCACGACATGTCGGGCCGCATGTCATTTGGCGAAAGAGCTCGAAGCTAAGCTCGCCGTCGGCGAGATCCGTGATGCTCGGTCCGACCAATGGCACGGCTAGCATCGAGGCACCATTGCGCATCTAAGGGTGGTACCCATCCTCTGGCGACTAGCGAACCATCTCGCCATCGTGGACTGCGGCGAAGGAAGCGTGCGGCGAACGCGCTGCGGCAGCCTATCCGGCGGAATCGGTTCGATTCTAGCATCGAGGAACCCTAAGCAATCCATTTTACTAAGAGACAAAGAAGGGAGTGTCGGGTTAGCTCACCACCGATCGCCGGTTTCGGAGAAGAAGGGGGCGTAGCGGCGGCAGAGCTACGGTCGGAATTTCCTGGAAATGACAGAGGGGTTTTGATCGTTGTGAGCTAGAGATGCTAAAACAGGAAACAATTAAGGAATGGTGGCTTGAATCACCTTCAATCGGTCACGAATCATCCGACGGAATCAGTTCCAGTTCTAGCAACAGGGAACCCTAAGCAATCCATTTTTACTAAGAGACAGCAAAGGGGAGTGTCGGGTTAGCTCACCACCGATCGCCGGTTTTGGAGAAGAAGGGGGCGTAGCGGCGGCGGAGCTACGGTCGGAATTTCTTGGAAATGACAGAGGGGTTTTGATCGTTGTGAGCTAGAGATGCTAAAACAGGAAACAATTAAGGAATGGTGGCTTGAATCACCTTCAATCGGTCACGAACCACAAGTTAGGGTTCTTCGGCTGATTCGGGAAAAACGGAAATTGGCGATGTAGGGTGAAGTAGAGTGAATGAAACTTGAGGGTTTTGATGAGCACTCTCTAGCGATCATACTACGGTATTTATAGACGGAGGAAGTCTTTGCGGAGAACCAACACACAGTGTGAACTCGGTGAGTTTTGCGGCGCGAGCAGGAGAAGGAATGGGCCAAATCGCGTGAAATCGGGGCGAGGGCGGTGCGTGGCAAGTTAGGCGAGGCGGTTTCCTCGGGAGGCGTGAGATTGCTGCGGTGGCGCGAGCTATAGTCGTGAGCGGCCGGTCACTCCAAGCTCGGCTGCGAGGAGGAAGAAGAAGCGGTGGGTGAGGTGGCAGGTGGGACCACACGATGAACCGGACCGCGCGTCGAGAGAGAGAAGAGAACTCGGCAGGCGAAAGTGGGCTGGATTGATTCATCGAATCCGTTGCCTATCCAATCGGCAAATTAATGAGAAATTTACGAGTGTACCTCAGCTAGTTTAGGATCTACCATAAAAATTCCGGACCTACTTGGCGCTTTGAAAATTACAATAACTAGTATAGTGCACGTGCTAGCGCTCGACGATACACCCGCTTATCAATTAAATGAGAAGATAAGTATGAATACAACACTTAATAATAAAGAGAATTTAGAATTTTAAATGAATTTAAAAAGAAAACGGAACTAAATAGAGGTCGAATGGTAAAACGGGCTCCCAAAGATTTTAAATCAAGAAAGAAAGAAAAAGAATTTTCGATTTTAGATTATTTTTTTGCAAGCCTCCACAGACCATTGGGCTTGCCTAGCGCAAGGGGAAGGAAGGCCGAGTGGCCGGCGGTCGCATGATGGGTCGGCCTTTGGTGTGGCGAGATCGGCACCAGCGCTGCTGAGGAGAGTCACGATTGCGGTGAATTTGCAGGAAAGATGACGGTGATGGCTTAAGTTACCTCCAAAATCCGTGATCTTTACAAGAGGGAGCACTTGGGATTTACGCAATGCGATGGGGTGGAGGAGAGCTCATGGCTTTTATAGCCCCAAAACAAGCATATTTATGGAAACCATAATTTGGGATCAAATCAGTTAGGAGAAATTTTGGCAATAGAGCACGAAATTTGGGAAATTAACACCATAGATGGAAAGAGGAGATTTGGTGCGGGATTGATGGAGCTTTGGAGCTTCTTTCTTGCTTTAATGGAGGGAGGAAGAGAGAAGCTTCTGCAGTGCAAATGCTGACTAGAAGAAGCTACAATTGAGTTGCCTTCATTTTTTAAAATATAGAAGAATTTTTAAAAGATAGCACATTAGGTTAAAAATTCTCAAAAAACTTTCGATTATTTTGTACTTAATAAAATTATTTTCAAAAAATTTAAATTATAAATTTCTTTGAGGCACAGTGTGGCGAGGTCGATGATCGACAACCTCGCCGTCGGCAAAGCCACCGATGGCGGCAGTGGAGCCATTGCGGACTGCGTTCTCCGACCGTCTTGCCCCATCTCCGGTTTCCTTTTCCCGGCCACGTAATGTATGGTCCTTTCCTTTTCCAAGATGTTTGTTTCCTTTTCCTTGTTAATCTTTGGAGGTGAGGAAGGTGCATTGTGGGCCACGGGGATGATTTGGAAAAATATGGAAAAATAAACTGCGCTCGTGACATTTGGATCCGCAAGGAAAAAAGATAAAAATTAAGCATTGCTCACCGCCTATTTGGTTCCGAGAAAAAATTGAAAAAATTAAGCGGCACTCACAATTGTTGGTTCCTTAGATAAAAATGAAAACAAAAATTCAGCTCTCCGTGCTTTGAAATTAAACTCTATGGGGCTAGATCAGTAAAAAGTCTCGAGAAGGGTCATATTCGGAAAAAATCGATCACAATGCCGGGACAATAAAAATTCAAGTCTTGTTTCCTTGCATGCGGATCCTCCTGTTTATTTCCTTGTGTGATTCACCCTCCTTCCAAATATGTAATCACGTACAATTTTGGCGATAAAAAATTCAAGTCTGGTTTCCTTGCATGCGGATCCTCCTTATTTATTTCCTTGTTTGATTCGGTCTCCTTCCAAATATGTAAGTGGGGGAGGTCTGTTGTGGGTCACAGGGATGATTGGACACACTAAATAATGGCCATCGGATGTGGGTGAGTAAAACTGAGGAAAGATCTGAGACGTTCATTTTGATAAATGCAAGTTTCTGGGAACGTTTTGCTGGGTGCACGAACATTGGGCCATCTCTAATGAGGTGCATTATTTAGGGTGGACGTAGAAAAAATTGTTTAGGTGCATTATAAAGGGGTATAGATTATGACAGTACACTGTGCACATATTTCTTCATTCTATTTTACATTTATTAAGATACTTATATCTTACTAAAAAATTTATAAACTTTTTGAAAAGGCTTCCTATATTCACATTATCCTCCTGTAAAAATTTGGGTTTCATATTCTTGACATATTATTTAATAAAATTCTGACATTGAAAATTTTAGATTTTTAACCATTCAGTTTATGAATTTTTATAAATATCAAACCTAAAGATCATCTCATGATATTTTTACTGAAGATGACTCTATCCAGGGAGAAGATAATTGAAATATTTTCCCATCAAAATTATGAATATTAAATTTTCTGACATTTTTACTATTACTAGTCTTGTTTCATTAATTACCTTTCTTTTCATCATTTAATATTTTGTCATAATTTTAAAAATTATATTTTGAGCTCTGGATAGCTCCACGAATTTTTACAGCAATTTTTCTTATTTATTGTTTCACAAATCTTTTCCTATTACTTAAGTAATGGTTGATTGATTAGGAAAAAGAATTTTCCTTACAAGAAATAATCAAGAAAATTCATAGAAAATTCAGAAAAATACAGAGAAACACAAATTAAATTTTCTTAAAATATATTATTTAAATTATTATTATTATTCATTTTTGAGGATGTTACAACAGACCATCTATCAGATATGCTACATGACTTTGCTGATGCTAACCAACATGATGAAATTACAAATGAAGCTGAAGATTTTTTCAAGTTATTAGAAGCCTCTGAAAAACCTGTGCATAAAGACACAAAAGAAACTACCCTCTCTGCTGTGACTCGATTAATGGCGTTCAAGTCCCAATATAATATTTCAGTTGCTGGTTATGACAATTTGCTTAAATTTATATGTGATCTACTTCCGAAAGATTCGAATATCCCTAAGAACTTTAGTGAATCAAAGAAATTGCTAGGTAGTCTAGGAATGCCATATGAAAAGATCGATGTGTGCAACAATGGATGCATGTTATTACACAATGAGCACAAGGATAAGACAAGTTGTGACAAATGTGGGGAACTGCGATATCATGAGAGAAATCCTAGTGATTCAAATAAACACCTCAAACCAATTACACAGAAAGTACTAAGGTACTTACCAATCATTCCTAGACTTAAAAGATTATTCATGTCCGAAGAGATTGCGAAGCACATGGGTTCACATAAAGAAGCACATTATAGGAAACCAGGGGTTGTGGTCCATCCATCTGATGGTGAAGCTTGGAAATCATTTGATAGGGAGTTCCCTGATTTTGCTAAGGAACCCCGAAATGTTCAATTGGGTCTTTGCACAGATGGTTTTACTCCATTTAGTTTCGGTGCAGCACCTTACTCATGTTGGCCAGTATTTCTAGCACCTTACTCATGTTGGCCAAATATTGGATTAGTTGAGAGATCAATCCCAATACAAGGCTCCCTGGCTACGAGCCATTTGTTCTTCCTCACCAGTGCAAACAAGTATACTACACTTTATATCCATGCCAAACTGGTGATTTACGAAATTGGTGGGTTGTCCACCATGTCCCAAAGCGTGGTGGCCTGCAAGTACCTATAGATGGAAATGTCGAAGAAACACCAAGTTCTATGTACTATCAAGAGGATGTTAGCAGCGGAATTTTGTTCTATGTTCCATCTCGCTCCCAAAGTTCTACTCGAATGGTAGCGACTCGATCAAGAGGTTGAACAGCTAAGCGACAAAAGCAAATGATCGGAAAATAGATGCACTACTCGAGTTCAGTGTGCAAGTATCTCAGGTTATTCTTTCTTTTGCCGATGTCAATATTACCTCATTTGCTCAATGTTCTTATGCTCTCAACATTCACCATGACAACTTCTAACTATGATATTTTAAACAGTATATGAACCGTGGACAAACAAATGCACCTCCACCACAACTCAACTTGGCATCAATTTTACCTAGTCCTTCATCCGCAGGTGCACAACAGGTAATAATATATAATACTGTTTCAAAAAATTGTTTCTCATTACTAATTTGGATTGTTCCTGTTTGGTTCACAAGTAAATATCAAAAAAATATGCACTCCACTTTTTTCTTGTAGAATGGTATAGAGAACTCGGCAAATATGGAGATACAAGAGGATGGTACAGAGAAATCTACAGATAGGGGAATACAACAACAACGGGAAAATAATTCTGCAAATTCACATCAACATGATCAAACCTCATCTCAGCATGTAAACATCGAAGACGAGATGACTTATGATGGCGTGCTGAAATTCAAAGGTGGTTTGGAATCAATATCTAAGATAATTCAGCGTGAGTTGATGATTCCTTTTTGGAATCAGTCCAGTATCTATGTTTGGTATTGAACATCAAACTTGAGTTCGGTGTGTTGCTGCACCTGGTTAATTTAGAAGGATTGTCTTTTCTTTAAGTACTCAATCGGTGCAGACAAATATATATATTTATGTTGGCACTTGATTTGAATTTGAACTTATAGATGTTAAAATTCGTATTTTTATTTCAGCTTGCTGTTTGATAATTGATGTGAATTGGTATTTATAAATTTGAATTCCAATTTGCATGCAATCATTAAAATGCATTGAATATATCATCAAACAAGTTGGCAATATTTTAGAGTGCTGTCATGTATGGTTGTTGTCAGAAAACACTAAACAAATATGGCTTTCGGCTATGTATATGACATATGGGACAATACTGTCGGATAGTTTTGGTAGTGCTATGCCTTGGACCCTGTATTTGTCAAGCTACACTGCTTCACTGGTACTTGAGTCAAACCTCGTACCCAACTCCGCACCTGAGGCCACTAACTGACGTGGATATGCATGTGGTTGAGGTGGACAGTACCCGCTGTAGTCAACTGTCAGTTTTAAAATTTAATTTGCAGGTGGCAAATTAGCTAAGATGGGGTTTAATTTGTGCACATGTGTGTTTTTCTACTGGCATAATTAACCAGTTCGTCGTGGCAACTGCGGGCTTCGAACTTCAATTCTAGAGGAGAGGTAACATTGGCGACCTGTAGCTCTCTGGACAACCGTACCTGCGGTGTCGGAGGCTCGGAGTTCAACATGGCAAATGTTTGTTGAATTATTACGTACTAGTCCTAAGTTAGAAACTACCAGTGCAGTGGCCTTTGCACGGCAGAATTGAATTGAACTTGAAGCCGCCTTCCTCTGCCTGGAAATTTGAAGGAGAAGGGTAGAGGACCGGGTACCTTGAAGTCTGAACTGAAGAAGCCGTCTTGGACACGAAGGTCCAACGACGAAATGGAGTACTGTATATCATGCATGCGACCCGATCGAACCATCTTCGCGGCACGGTTCAGGCAAACCGGTGACTGACTGATCAGCTGCTATCTTCTTGTTACCCTGTCAAAATTTGTCATGATCAATGCTTGCACTTTTCTTTTCTTTTTTTCCGCCTGAGTGGATAAAACGTCCTCTTAATTAATTTGCTCTCGATCAGGATTTGAATATGGTGCACGGGTTGCCATTGGTTTGCCGGGCAGCCCAAACTTTCAATTGGGCAACGGGATGCTGCCTGCCTGCAGAAAAGTGGCAGAGCCGGTCATCAGTCGCGACGTCTGGACCGGCCCAAAAGCAACGCACGTTGAGGACCATATAGGTCCTGTTTAGGAGCTTTAATGAATCACTTCAGCTTCTAAAAAGCCAATAAATCTCTCTAAACAGCTCAACTTTTAAGCGGTTTTTTTATAAGCTAGAAGCTATATATAACTAGTAAAAGCCAAAAGCTGAAAGCTAGGCTAGACCTATTTTCTGACTTATTCTTTGAGAAATTAGCTATTTGTGAAGCGGTCTCTTATAAAAGCTATAACCGCTTTTAGGCTCAAAAGCCAAAAAATAGCTTTTCAGAAAAGCTATAGCCCTTCAAACAGGTCCATAGTCGATAGCATACCATGACTGACTCGATGGGACACTAACTACCTCACTATCAATATTTTATAGTCAAAACTTCTCTAGAAAGTATATCTATATTTCAACGATCTATTTAACATGCGATTATATATGCGATCACGATTCAAAAGAGATCTTATTCTCTTAGTAATAAACTAGTGAAAGCTAATAACGATCGATTAAGATTAAATGACAACCATTCCTATGCAATGATGACGAGTAAATACAGTCTTATAAGACCCGATTAGGTAAACGGTTTGGAAGATATGGCGATTTTCACGTGATTAACGTGAGAGTGGTTATTAGCACATCGACAATTTCGTTGGTTGACGGTGACACGATGGTTGACTAAAAGCGAGGCGGTTCAAGACTTGGCGAAGACTTATCGTGAAGACAAGTGACATATGTAGTAGAATTAACTACCACCCCTTAGTTGGGCATAAATAGGAAGGCTGCGTACCCCAAAAGAACAATATAAATATAATGTCATTCTTGTAATACTCTTTCCACGACAAATCGACAATAAAGTCCATACTTGATTGTGCTCTTATATTTTATTTCCGTAAGTTCAATAGGGGACTATGGGTCTCGATCATTGGCAATTGGCATAGGAGGGCAGCGTCAAGGTAAAGATCGCGCTATGGGGTTCCCATGTCCTTGTCAATGGATGAGGAGAACACCTTTGATCTCGTTGACTCGCCGACCTCATGGACAAGAACTACTTTCCAAAGGAGGCGTGCAAGTGCGATTTCTATATCGAGTATGTTTCGAGGAGAACCTCGTTGTGCGCAATCCAACCCATTGGTCTTGAGTCCAAGAGCGAGTATTTTTCCTCTCCGTCTCAACTATAGAGGCAGGTAATCATGATGTCGATTCCATGGCACCCGATGATTCTCTCACTAACAACGTCAATGCTGAGATTTTAGCAGAATTATCTAGAATATCTACTCCGAGATCTTGACTACTACCCATCCTTTGACAAGAACGGGCGTTCTCACCCTCTATCTGCCGACATCTATGCATGTGTGGTCATCAACAATGACGAGACTGACAAACAGCAAGCGGCTTTTGAACAACACGAGGTCTAGGAGCAGCCGCTCATTTAGCTCAGGAACAACACAATAACCAGTTGCTTGCTGCCAATCAGAGGGCAATGGAGGAGGCCCATCAACGGTACCACACCAATGCGTCAGGGACGTCCCAAAGACTCAACACTAACATACGCGGAGAAAGATAGCTATCAACAGCATTCGCCAACCATGCCATAGGTCATCCCTAGAACAATGGTAAAGATTTTAGCACCGTACCACTTTCTTTGCAGGTTGAAATTAACTCTAGTGCGTCGTGTTCGCATCCTATCAAGTGCTATTCTTAACCACTAGACCGATCGTTGTTGGCTTTCGATTGGTTTGCTAGTAAAGTGGATAAGGCTTCCTTTAAACTGTAATCGTAGACATAATCGTTATGTTTAGTAGGCTCCTAATATATATGCTCATTTAATATAGAAAAATATTGGCTTGGTCAAGAATCCTCCTCCAGCAACGCTGGTCCAATACTTGCACTATACAAGTGAGCAGGGTTGTATATACAAGTAACAATAACTATGTATTAGCGGGAGGAACAGACGCAGAAAAGCTTTATATATGAAAAAAAAGAGTAGTACATGCACCTACTATATATACCCAATCATACTCCTATATATACAGCCAGCCTTGAGCTTGTAGTAATAGTAATTATGTCCTACATTAATTGCTTTCTCGGTGACTTCATGGGCTGTGAGAGTAAGGTGTTGGAAGGAACCTCCTGTTCCTCGCCTTCCAGACGCTCCACATGGTATATATGGCCAGGCCCTTGAAACTCCCTTCTCTGATCTTTTTGGCATCGCTTGGCAGCATGTTTGCCACCGCTCAAGGATGGTCGTCAGGTTCGAGGATTTAACTTGTTGAGTGATGTTGCAGTGCACCGAGGTGAGAACTTAATTGGGTCCAAACTTCTGCGGCAAACGGGCAATGGAGGCAGATGTGTTAGATATAGGCGTGTTTGAGTGCGGCTCGGCTCCATCGGTTATGGATCGATGGGTGATTATTCTAACTTCACGGATCTGTGAAATTTGGATCTGTGGGTATATTAAGAGTATTTAGGTAGATCATATTATTTAATTTTAGATTAAAAATATAAACTTAATTCTATTTATTTTAGCCTACAAGATTGGATCGAGGTGGAGCAAGAATCTAGAGCTCTACCAAGCAGGGCCATAGTCATATCTAACTTTTTTTTATGATTTAGAAAAGTGTGCTAGATGAATTTTAATAGAATTAGGATTTCTACTTTCTTTCGAAGTAGGATTCTTCTTTGCTTTGGAGGAGAACTAAGGAGGTTATATAAACTCATGGGGTGGTAAATCAACAAGAAGCCACAAACAACCTCATCCAAAGCAAGAGGCGCACGAGAAGATTAGAGGGTATGCTATTTTTTAGCACTATAATCTTGTATGGGACAAGGATCTGAGGATTCTAAAAAGTTCGAGAGAGCTGTGGGAGAGCCACAACCCCTTGTACTTTTTTAAGGTTGTGCTTAAAGAATTTACGGCCGGCTTCATCAAATCTTTTCTCTTTTGTCGTGGTTACTCCAACATCATTATTTCGGTTCTCTCTATAAGATTCATCTTCTTCGTTCTTTAGATCGTAAAAGCTCGTGATGTATCTCATAAAACTTTGATCCGATCTAGGGGATGCTGCGCATCAGAAAGGATATCAGAGTGTAACAAGTAGTGTCAGAGCAAATGCCAGATTTACCATATTTGTGCCAAGGTCGGTAAAAGCGTGATGTGGCACAAATTTAAGATCGATGTCGACGATGTGAAATCAAGTGGAGAAATTTGAGGTAGAAAATTTTAGCGTGTGACAATGTGTAGTGAAGAATGTCCTTTCCAGCAAAAGTTAATTGCTAGTCTTGAAGGGGAATAAACCGGAAAAGATGTCGCTAAAGGCGAAAGGTGATGGAACGGAAGGTTGCTAGTACAATCCGTCTATGTCTCTCAGATGAGGTAAAGTACTCGGTGATCAAGGAGAATTCACCGAAGAAATTATAGAAGAACTTAGAAAAATTGTATATAGTAGAGTCGCTAACAAACCAGTAGGTGCTGAAGTGACAACTATATAGGTTACGTATGAAAGAAGGTACACGGTTCATTGATCATCTTAATATCTTCAACAAGCTTACTACACAGCTGATTAGTGTGGATGAGAAAATTGAGAAGAATGATAATGTCATCATACTGGCAACAACCGGTGATGAATGTTCTCATTGGAAAAAAACACTCTCAACTTCAATGAGGCAGTTGCATATCTATTGGAGGTGGAGTCCTTAAAAAAGCCATCGAAATCTTCATCTTCGGGTGATCAAGCATTGACTGTAGTAGGTGTTGCAAGCAAAAGCAAGAGTTACATGAAGAAGAAGGGCAAGAGTGATGGCACATGTGTATGCTATCTATGTAACGAAGAATGTCATATGATAAAGGACTATCTAAGTTTGAAGCAAATGAAGTGTGCGTGCTCAATAACGATAGCAAAAGATAATTTAGACGTACTTTTTTCAGTCAATCAGGTACTACTCATGGATGGATATTAGATTCAGGTTATTATTTCCATATGTGTTTGGCGAAGGAGATGTTTGTGAAGGATCTACTGCACCTGGCGCGTTGAACTATTCACTTGGTTGATTGTAAGGAGTATACAATTATTGAGGTGAGAACAGTTACATTGGAGATGTATGATGAAGCACATCGCATAATGAAGGATGTTTGGTTTGTTCCCGGTATAAAGAAGAATCTAATATATGTAAAGTCACTTGAATTTGAAGGTTGTGAGGTATCACTTCGAGGTGGAGTCATGCGAGTTACTTGAAAAGACAAGTGATCATGAAAAGTACGAACAACGGAGGATATCGATTGATAGGTAAACCTAAAGAATGGCAACCAATGGGAGGCTGAAAAAACCTTGATTAGGAGAAGAAAACCGTATTTTCAAAGGTAGGTACTCGGATCTCAATTGCGATTATATGCGAAACTGCAAAAACAATTGTAAGATCTAACAAGCACAAAGCGAAGGTGTGTGTTATTAGAAGAAGGAAGATGTGGCAGGACAAACCACATGGTATCGACAAGTAGGTGGAGCTCGGAGGCGATACAAACCTATGGCACAGAGGGCTATAGGAATAGAATGTGTGGTTAACCAAACTACACAAAGAAAGAGCTCTTAGGTAGAAGGTTAGGAGGCTAATCCGAATACTAACACACATATTCGATGATGTGCATTAGCCTCGATGGTAGGGGCACCCTAAAGGTGGGAGGAAAAATTAAAAAAAAATGAAGCTAACTTGGAGCAAGTTCTTGGAGGAGCACGATGACTTCAACTAATAAGAATCAAGGTAGAGATTGTTAAATATTATAACTCATATATAGTCTTTTAGGATTTGAAAATGTGTGTTAGATGAATCCTAATAGGATTAGGATTCCTACTTTCTTTTGGAGTAGGATTCCTACTTAGTTATGGAGGAAAACTAAGGAGGCTATATAAATACATGGGGTAGTTATGGAGAACCCAAGTAACCAAGAAGCCACAAACCAACTCATCCAAATAAAGAGGCGCACGAGATGATTAGAGGCTAGGTTATTCTTTAGCTCTAGATTCTTGTATAGGATAAGAATCCGAGGATCTTAAAAGGTTGAGAGGGTTGTAAGAGAGCAACAATCCTTTGTACTCTTTTGAGGTTGTGCTTACAAAATTTGCGGTCGGCTTCACCAAATCTTTTGTCTCATCATGGTTGCTTCAACGTCGTTATTTCGGTTCTCTCTAAGAGATTCATTTTCTTTGTTCTTGAGATTGTGCATGTTTGTGATGTATCTCATAAAACTCTTATCCGATGTAGGGGTTGTTGCGCATAAGAAATGATATCATAGTGTAACCAGAGGTGTGTCGCATTTTCTTGTTGGGCATGGCATAGGGTGCAAGTTTGCCGGTGTGGCCATCGTCTAAGCTCTAGGTTATTTGCTGTTAGAATTTTGTTATGGACTAAGATATAAGCGAAGAATTTGCATTTGTTTTTAGCTTTGGCTCTTCAAATCAGCTTGTGTTATATTTTTTCAAAACATAAGGCACATGGAATCTGCCTTATTTTCTGGGACGCCTCAGGTGAGTTACGACGCATCCTACTATATATCCGATCCAGCGGTTGCTTTCGGCAACAGAAGAGGGGTAGTGTTTTCAGAGTAGCTAGCTCCTTCATGCTTAGCTAGTCGATCGGTTGCCTTTGTTTCTCTGAGAGTAAACCAAATGTACAGCGCAAGTTCTGAGACTTAATTTCTGTGTGTTACACGGATAGGTTAGAGCTCTTTGTTTCAACCTTTTTACCTATCAATGGAAAGATGCGCAGTTCTTCAAAGTATTCTCGGAAAAAATAACTTCGAACAAGATAATTAAGGAACTATATACAGGTCACCTTTTGAGTCGCCCGACAAAAGTTGGATGGCGATATAGGGCCGGTGTGCTGTTTGTGGAAGTTGAAAGCCGTCGTTGTCACTGCCATGACAAATAACTGGCGAATAATGCCCAGTGCTAATATTCCAGAAAGAAAGAAGAAGAAAATCTGGGCACAGAAGCATTATTTCCACCTTTCTTTTTGAATCGAGGTAGCTTCAATTGTCCTAGGTAGGTCAAAAATGGACACGATATGAATGCAAAAGTGGCCGGCCGGAGAACAAGGCGCGCTGAATTGGTGATCGCGAAAAGCAAATAACTCAGTCAGTCACTCTCGTGTGACCGGAGGAGCAGCAGCTAGACCTAGATTTTTTTAAGGCCAACTCATAAGTCGTAACGTGGCGATCGATGACGTAATTTGCCATGACCGCCTCGGTCGATGCGCGCTTCCTGGTCCTTGCCTGGGTGCTGCCTGAAACGGCCAGCCGGTGACGTCACTCCCGCGCGAGCCCGTCGATTGCACAACGCATGCAAGCAGCTGTGGCGGCACGCGCGCGCGACTTGGTTCATTCTCTGCCGTTTGATTTGCGACGTTGAGAAATAATTAAGCTGGGTCTGGGCCGGGGGTGCATGCATGCAATGCAATGCATGGCTTCGATCTCCACTTTCCACTGTACGTACAGAACAGCTAACTGGTCGCGTACGTACGGGTGCACGACGTGGACTAGCTAGTATAGCCAGATCGATCGGCCGGTACGCCTAGCTAGCTTTCCTATTGCATGCATGGAATTTCCCCGGCCTAACTAAGCAATTTCCTTCCTTGTCTAGTTCGCATGGTCGTCCGGCGTCAAGTTACGGCCCCTTAGGTTGGGTTGGGTCTCGTCAACAGAAGCACGCGTTCTTGTTCGGAAAGAGGCATGGACCGTGCGGTGCCCTGGACATGCAAGGCCGTGGGGTGCATATACGTAATATATATAGGTACGTGCTTAGTTAATTCCGTCGATCTGACCGGCCGTCAGAATCGGACCGCGCGCACGTGCGAGGAGCAGAATTGAATTTGAACCAGTACTAGTGGCCTCTCTGTCTTTCGCACGATAGATCGAGCAACGTTCAGAATTGTGCGGCGGCGAGGAATGGATTCGTTCGAAATTTTCCGCAAGTGGGCGTGGGAATGTTAAGGAGCGCCATTATCGAATAGTTCGAGGTTCTAAACAGATCTGAATTGGAGAATAGATAGAGAGAGACGTGTTTAGGAAGAGCAGCAGTGAAATTCTTTATTACTAATGATTCCTTGTACATGGGGACCCCCTCCTCCTTTATAAGCGCTCTCTGGGGTTTAGACTTAAGGGACCAGCATGGGCCTTCATGGGCCATTAGGGTTTCCCAACACTCCCCCTTAGGCCCTTTGCATAAGATGCATATGCCTCATTAAAACTCGGAAAAACCCGATGGGAAAAATACTTGGAGAAAGAGTACATAGCATCGCTTACTATGTTGCACGAATTGCCTCGTTAAAACCTTATGCAAGAAAACTTCATGAAAAACTTGCTAAGGAAAAAGTACAATTCTCCCAACTTCAATTGCTAATCTTCAAGATTCATGTCGGTATTCATAATTCATCTTGAGATTCATGTGGAGAGTATGAAATATCTCCCCACGAAATCTGCACTTCTCTAAGTCTCATCATCCCAATTCCTTTCACGCACCTTTCAAAGGTAGATCTTTGGGAGTGATTTAGTGAACAAATCGCAAGATTTTCACATGACTTAGTATGCAATATCTTGATCTCGTTCATCTTATGCAATTCGTGAGCATAGAAGAACTTTGGGTTGATATGCTTCGTGAGATTGCTCTTCACATAACCCATTTGTGCTTGGGCAACACAAGTGCATTATCTTCATAAATTATCGTGGGAGTTTGCTCAATGTTCGGACCACATGACTTACGGATGTGGTGAACCATTCTTCCGAGCCATGCACATTCACGAGATGCTTCATACAAAGCGATGATTTCCGAGTGGTTTGTCGGCGTCGAGACAAGAGTTTGTTTAGGCGACTTCCAAGAAATTCTTTGTTCCTCCACATAGGAAAACATAGCGATTTGGGACTTACCGATATCTGCGGTCGATAAATACCCGGCATCGGCATAGCCAACCAAATTCAATTCATTGTTTCTTCGAAAAGCAGACCAAGGTCTTTGCTTCCTTAGAGGTAACGGAAGATGTCCTGATCCCTTTCCAATGCCTTTTGGTGGGTTACGCCTTTGTCTGAGAGCTAGCAAATTCACAGTGACGCAATGTCCTGGGTCTAGTGCTATTCGCAAGGTACATGGCGCTCAATTGCACTCGGATATGGGAATTCTGCTCCCGGGACTTCCTCCCCTCTTCTCTAGAGTGCAGTATGGATCTAGATGCGCTTGGAGTGACCTTGACCATTGGAGTCTTCGCGAGGATATGCTTTTCAAATCCAAATCTTTCCAACACTTTACTGCGTGTAGGTTGATTGATGTACCAAGATTCCTCCTTGGACATGTTCAAGTGCAAGCCTAAACAAAACTTGGTTTTACCCAAATCTTTCATTTCAAACTCGGACTTCAAGTATGAGCATGCCTCTTCAATTTCTTCATCCGTCCCTATGATGTTTAAGTCATCTACATAGACGAAGATTATCTGAGAATCCATTTGGGATCATTGTATAAACACACATGGACAATCTTATTTGTTTGTGTAGCCTTTCTTGCGAGAAAGTCACTCAGCGATTGTACCATATTCTTCTGTTGCTTGACCCATACGGTGATTTCTCGGTTTCACACTGCATGGGTTTCTATTTGCTCCATCTTGGTTGGGATAGGAATTCCTTAGGTACTTTCATGTATATCTCGAATCTAGGTTTCCATACAAATAGGTGTGACAACATCCATTAGCTTCATTCTCAACTTCAAGTTGGCGCCATTGAGATCAAATATCTAAAGGTAATTCCTCCCATGATGGGAGAATAGGTTTCTTCATAATCAACTCCAGGCGTTGAGTGAAACCTTGAGCTACAAGTGTAACAACCCAAAATTCAATAAAATCAAATACAATATTGAAAATATCCATATGATTTATTGTCATGTTTTCGATTTTCTGAAATAAAGAAAATTCTTTTGGCTTTTTCTTATTAAAAGAAATCCAAATTTTCAATATAGTAAAATGGTAAAAGGCAAAAGGTAAAAATATAAAGTCAGTAAAATCCTTAAAATCTCAAAATCATGATTATGCCTCTTGTTCTGTCTGGGCATTAATAAAATAAAATAAAGAAACAAAATGATCATGAAGAGAGAAAAATCTGAACCAAAAGCTTTGATCAGGATATTTATTACCTTAACCATAGTTGAAATTTTAACCATGCTGACATATTAACCGAACCCAACCCTGGTAAAAATATCAAGAATTTATCTCTTCATTTAGTAATTTTAGAAATTCAAAAACAGTCAATCTTAAAAATTTGGAAAATGCAATGTCGAATTATTACAAATAAAATATCAGATATAAAATTTTGAAAATTTTATTAAAGGTATATAATATTAATACGAATCTTTTCAAAAAGTTACATAAAATAATAAATTTATTTTGTCCCTCAATTTAGCAAAAAAAGAATCAGTGAAAATCATTAACAGTGCATTGTCAGATTTTTAATAATATTTATATTCATAAAATATATTTGAAAATTTTACTAGACCGTAGTCTTTACCTTTCTGACCTCAGTAAGAAGTTTTGTAAAATTTTGATTTTATGTTCTAGCCTAAACTTAGGTTTTATCTGAGCTGTCTAGATTTGTCTGAGATTATAACCTGTCTCGCCGACATGTGGGCCCTTTGACAATTGTCCCCAGCCGACTTCCTCTTCTCTCTCGACCGTCCGCCCCACTTGTCAACCGTCTTTTCAGTTTTCTCCGTTCCTTCTCGCGCCTCTCTCCGTTCTCTCCACGGAGACTCGCCGCTCTCTCGTTTTGTCGCCACCGCGCGCCTTCGCCACCCGAGGGGCCTTGACCGTCGCCAGATACACTGCACCCACCTCGGCCTCCGTGCTCTCTCTTCGCGCGCGAGCAGTAGAAAGCGCTTGTCAAGCCGCCGCCTTCCCTCTGTCTTCACCCGTGCAAACCGCCTCGTTCGTCTATAAAAACCGCGTAAGCGTCGCGGTTATTCGAGCATTCCCTAGAACCCGAGAGGCCAGGCAAACTACTTCAGCGCCGCGAACCGCCTTCTTCCCGACTCGGCCAAAAAGCCGAAAGGAAAAAATTCACCTTTGCTCCACCTCGGTCCATTTCACCCAACAATCAACCGAAGCATCCTCTTAACACCTGAACCTTTCCCCGCCTCAATTCCACCCTTCTTCTCGGTGAGCTCTCGCTCGAGCTACTCCTTCATGCAGCCTTGCATACGGTGAGAACACCCTCCGATGCCTCATTCTTTGCACTAAAGCCAAAAATCGCATGCTAGAAGCTCGCTGATGCTCACGGTGGTATCCATTCGTCTCGGGAAGCCGTTGTTTCGCCGAAACGTCGGTGAGCCATGGACTTCGCCGCCCCTCTCCGGTGGCAGGCCGCCTCTGGCCACCCCCGGCCGAAGCGATACCACCCATAGATGCGCACGGACCCACTGAGCAAGAATTCGGAACCCATTCCACCCCTCCGGCCGTGCTTCGCCGCCGGCAAACCTCGCAACCATGCCTCTGTCTCGGGTCAGCGGCGGTGGGTCCACCTGTCAGTCCCTCGCGTGTGTTGCGTCTGCGCCTGCGGGCCACGGGTGTCGATCGCCTGATGCAGTGTAATCCCGCGCGCGCAGTCCGCGTGTCGGCCGCTCGCGCCTGACATCTCACTGCGATTGGGCCCGGCCGTCGAGCCTCGATCCGAGCGGCGCGAAAAGGAAAGGCGTATTTTGATTGCAAAGCGTACTTTCCGTTTATAGAAAATTTTCTAATTTTCTGTATTTTCAAAACCGAATGCATTCAAACTTGAATATCTTTTGAACTATCCAACCAAATGAAGTGAAATAAATTTCTAAATCCATATAAAATCATGAATATTCAGAATATGCAAAAATATTTCAAAAATAATTCTGTTTGAATTTCAGATTTAAATTTAAAGAAAGAATTTGAAATATGTTGTGAATAGAATTTCTGCAATTCAACTTCAAATTGAATGAAACAAATTTTATTAAACTCCATGCTCTGTTAGGAACCTGAATATGCAAAAATACTTAGGGTGTACCATGGAAAATAATTAAAGTATAATATAGGGTAAGAAAGTAGTTTCATAATGGTAATTTAAATAATTTCAGAATTTAGAAATTGAAAATCCAGACTAATGAAACCTGTAAAAATGGTCTCTGAAAATAATAAATGAAAGTGAATTATTCAAGAAACTAAGATTGGCTAATATAAGAACCTAATCAGAAAATATTCAGAAAACTTGTAAATCAATGAACAACAAATATGTTAATTCAAACAGTTGATTTTATTTGGTTCTTATGTCTGATCCTTTCATTTTGTCGAAATTGCCATGTTATTATTATGCGACGTGTAGCACCCGATTTAAACACAATGAATTCGACGATCGGGAGTTTGGCGTCGAGGATCATCAACAAGGCAAGCACCCCTTTGATCATATTGATCGGTTTTATAAATGTTTTCATTAAATGTTTCTTGCATACTTTATTTTATTAAAGTTTGCTATATTATAGGTATTGGTAGTTGTACCTATTGCTTCATAGAACTTCCTTGATAAGTATGGATTTGTGATCCTTGAAAACCCTAGAATAACATAGACAATACTTGATGTCACTTTGGGTTATTCACATTTAGTGATATGCTTAGCCGTGTAATTGAACATAAAACCTTGACATGATTAAAAATGTTGGATATGACAATTAATGGGTATGACCTTTCTTGGTTGGTATTTTGATCAAAATGAAAATAAAACTATGGTTTTGATGCGGACAATTATTGGCAATGGCCAGGGTGTACAAGGGACTTGTGCGTAGTGTAAGTGGAGACTATTGCCCGTGTCGGATTAAGGACCGAACTACGTGTTCGTTAAACCCAAAATTTACCGTACAACCACAAGTCTTTGGTATGGGACAGCTCTAACTTATTAAGTTGCTTAAAACTAGCTTTGCACATTGGTAGGCGAGTAGTATGAGCCTCTTCGGTGTTGGTTGCTCGTAGGCGCCCACACGAGGTGTTGGGAGTCACGTTTGCTAATACAACGGTGAATACCATACTATGGACATGCTTAATCATTATTGTGCGATGTTGTGCAAACATAAATACCATAAATGCGGGTTTGGCGTCACGAGGCTAGTGCAAAGTTAGGGTTAAACAATGTAGGTTTTGTTATGATCTCCTTGCCGACACACCAAAGGAAGTGTGTTCTTGGCACAGCAAAAGAGGTTGATCATTACTTGTGGGTAAGATGTACAACTCTACAGTGTCAAACTTTTGAAAAGCCGTTCCAGCGGTTATGGGAATCTTGGTGCGCCAGCACTAGTTAACTGTTTTATATTTTCATAAAACTCTGGATTTTTATCTGGGACTGGTAGGAATGGTTTCTTGGCAATTTCTGTTGTGACAGTAGAAATGATTCTTGGAAATGGTGATGATACCCAGGTATTTGATATTTACTTATGCTTACATTCAGTTACTTTCAGTATTAAGCCGCTTTTACTTAAACTTCGTTTTACAATCTATTATTCTGTATTTACAATTCAATTTAGCTTTATGCAAAACAACCATGAGCTTTCCCTTGAAATAGCCTGCATATATGATAGGTTTTGCAAAAGTCTTGCGAGTACGTAAGTACTCAACTTGCCCATGTTGATGTTTTTAGGTGAAGAAACAGATTTCCCCGACGATACCTTTTATGGCCTTGATTCGGGGATGTGAGCGATGAATTTTACTAGGGTTTTCCTTGTCGGTTGCCGTGGGGATTTTTGGGATAAAGGGCATACTACAAGATGAATATCTCATTGTTATGCTTTTACTTTTGGTATTGTAAGAATGTTATGTATATGCTTCATTTGTAATAATAAAGTTGTGTATATTTGTGATATCAATTTGTATTTGTGCGTACTAGCCAGCGATCATGGGACTAATCTTGTATGCACATGGTATCCATTTTCGATATTAATTTATCGAAAATGGGGCCTTAACAAGCCTTGCTTTATACCTTACAACCGTTGTTTTCATTTCTCTTAGAACAAAGACCCATTTGTGACCTCAGGTTTACATGGGAAGGTGTGCGGCATACGGGCCAAACACCTCTCTCTTGTTCGGAGAGACTAACTCTGCGATGATTGCCTTTTCCATTCTTCCCAATCTAGCCTTTTCTTGCACTCTGCGAGTTGCGAGCTCGGGATCATGATCAATGATCGAGGCAATCTTCTTTGCAGTATGCATCAATGTTGGTTGTTGCTCTATTCGAGGATTCTCTGTTATTACAAAGTTTATAGCCATTTCTTCATGGGGTGCTTCATGCACTTCTACTTGCTCTTCATTGCTTTTCCCTATCGCGAGAGCAAATTCCTTTAGCTTTTCATCGCCTATGTGTGCGCACACATTATTTCAGTGGCTTCCTTGATGGAAGATTCAAATGCAGAATTGCCTTTTCCGTTGGCTTCTTTCGAGTGCGAGTCTCAAGCTGGCTCCCTTCTTTCCTTAGGGCATTTTCGTGATTAGTTGTGGTAAGTCCTCTCACCCGATTTTCTCGGGCGTCTCGGGTACTTTGGGTTTGAGGCAGATTTCTGCTCTTTTTCTTTGAGGCCTCTGAGCAGTGAGGATACCTTCTATTTTCTTTGGTATTTTCACCCTCTGGTGCATTCCTTGCGGGTACATGCGACTTAACCACGCCCTTGGATCACAAAATGATCAGGCGATTCATTTGCTAAATTACGCAAATCAATTATCTTACGGACTTCTTGATTTACTTCATTAGTGCGGGGTCATGTGCGGGATCGGTGGAATGCCATATGATTTCCAGCATTTTTCATCCAAAGGTTGATTTCCTCCCTAATGACGGAAAGCGATCCTCGTCAAAAATGCAATCGTGACCAAGGCTGTATGCAAATCTCGATCATGGGTTCCAAATACACGATTATGGATGCACTCTCATAACCAACGTATATCCCGGACTTGCGGAGAGGGCCCATTGCGATCCATTGAGGGTGGTATAGGTACATATACCATACACCCAAATTTTCTAAGGCGGAAGATCTTGGGATGATCCGTGCACAAGCTGCATAGGAGAATGGATGTTGTAGGCCGCGGTCTAAAATTGATAAGAGCTGCTGCGTGCGGGATCGCGTGTCCCCAACAAGTGTTGGGCAAGTTACAACTCTGCAAAGCGGTCGGCAATGAACTTAATCCTCTTTATTAGTGTACGCTGGTCCATTCTGCGTATGGGCGTGCGATGCAAGTGCTCAAGCTGCTATCCCTGTTCTTTGTGCAATAGTCATCAAATGCCTTTGAAGTAAATTCTCGGCATTGTCCATTCTAATGGACTTCACGCGATGATCGGGAAAGCATTCTTAATTCTTATGATCTGCGAGATCGACTTTGCAAAAGCATGGTTTCTTATTGACAACAAGCATACATGCGACCATTTCGAGGAAGCATCGATGAGCACCATAAAGTATCAAGCGGCCATGGCGGGGCTGAATCGGACCGCAAATATCCCCTGGATGCGTTCGGGAATGCTGGGATTTCACTTTGCACTTTCATGACAGAGGGTCTAGTTATTAATTTCCGGTGGCACATGCAGGGGCACACAAAATCTTCATGATTGGGAAATTTTTAACATTAATGCCATGACCACAGTGAGTTGTTCACTATATTTCTCATCATTCTCGGACCAGGATGACCTAATCTACCATGCCATAAAGAAAATAACTTCGGAGCTTCTAAAGCAGTCTTCAAGGAAGTATATACTTGGGTGCATGAGTATTCGTGTAGTACAACCCATTCATATGAGGACATTTTCTAATACCATTTTCCACATACGCGTGCTTCACAATGCACAAGTATTCTTTGCCATTTTCTTCATTGGTTTCTCGTGAAAACCATTGGCGCGGATGTCTTTAAAGCTTAAGAGAGTGCGCGTTGATTGATTGTGAGACCCGTTCGATGAGCAGGAACCTCCATGTGATTCTTGTGCTATTCCACGGATCGATAGCTAGCACTCACATGTTTACAACATTCGTATCAAAATCATACATAAACACACACAAAGACTTACATTCTTGAAATAATTATACAAAGTTCGATACAATTTTGAACCACATTAACGGAAATCCAAAAAAACTGAAACTCCAAAAGCCTTGCGGTTGCCCACTAAACCCTCGAGCCTCGACTAGGCTACCTAGAAGAGGCTATCGTCGAAACCCGAGACACACTGAAAGAACGCGTCGTCCGTGAGATCACAATCTTCTTCCTCACGAGGCAATGGATGCAAGATTGAGTACATTGGTACTCAGCAAGACTTATATTGGTTCACGGATGCAAATATAAATATTTATGCGAGTTGAGCAAATGACAGGCTATGGTTATTTTGCGATTGCATAAAACATTAAATAAATAAGCATAATAGATTGCAACATCGCATTTTAATAAAAGCAATTGAAAAGCGAATTGTAAGCAATTATTCCAGATTTCAACCAGTCTACCGTTGCATATAACCCGGTGTCGATCCTTTGACACAAAAGAAGGTTACAAAAGCGATTACCAAAGCCCGACCCTTTTGAAATCACCAAAATTCTAGCATGGAATAACGTCACCAAGTGCCCTTGACATGGGCGCGGCTAATCGATTAGATTTACACTCTGCGAGTTATGCGGCTTTACCCATAAGGAATGATCAACCTCTTTCGCGGGCGGTTAACACACTTCCTTTGGTGTGTCGGCAAGGAGATCATCTGAGAACCGTTACATTATCTAATCGTGGCTTTACACGGCCGGGGCGTTAACCCTTGCCACGAAGGCAGAGACACTCACCCAAGCCGTGGATCCACATTTCTCACACACACACCACGTCTCTGTCCAAGGCAAGGCGTACCGTTGCATTGGTATGTAGAAACCCTACGAACAAACTGGCCGGAATGCTGTGCAATCTCCGCCTTCCTTAGATGCAAAGCCACAACTAAATAACTTAATAGGCTAAGGCATCCCATACCAGCCCTCATGGTTGCGGAAACATGGATTCACCGTTCCATCGCTCGGTCCTTAATCCGACACAGGCGATACTCCACCTAACTACGTGCATATCCTTTTGCACAACGGCTAGCGCCAAATAATCACCGTGTCAAACCATAGTTTTGTTTGAAGGTTTTAGTAAATTACCACCAACCAATTTCCAAAAGATCATATGATGGTTGAAAAGACTAAAAACACTAACGGCGATTAAAGCGGGAATATTATTAAGCTAGCGGTTATACCCCAAACATGACATTAAGTATGTCTAGCTCAATCTAAGGTTTACAAGGTTCACAAGTCCATCTGATTGAGACAAACCATAATTTCTGGGATTAACTACAGTTCTAACCCAAATTAGCACTTTTAGGGAATTATCCGGATGCCTTTGTACATAAGCAAAAACAACATATAGTAGGTGAATTATCGGGTTCAACGTGATCAAGGAGTTGCTTGCCTTGCAAATCAACATCGGGAATAAAATGCGGATCTGCGAACCGTCTTCTTCTTCTTCAACGATGTCGGACTCTACTCGTTGCGAATAAGAAGCAAAGAGAATATCAGCAACTTCAAATGGCAAAAAGAAAACAGACAGATAAACAGGTAAACACAAATTCGAATCAAACACGAAACTGCTATTCAAGAAATATTTAAATTCAAACATCGAATTATAGATGCTAAAATTATTTGAAATGAAAAGATTGTTCATTAACCACTTAGGAGGATGCAACACTTAGAAAAACAGAACCCTCTCTGTTTTCTCAAAAGAACTCAAAAGAAAGCACTTTGAGACTATATCATCTAGGGTTATAAACCTAACAAGATTAATGAGTATTAACTACAGAAATTAGAGTTTGAGTTTTGAATTAGCTAGAGCATACTTTAATTATCAAATCTAACAATTTCTTTTAACTTTTAAGGTTTGGATGAAACTTGAAATCTATTGATGAAAAGGCTTGGTTGAACTCTTAGACTTAGCTACAAAACTGGCTAAGGACAGAACTAAACAATATCACTTAAGGTTATTGCACTAATGAAAACTAAGTGAACCAAAGCTCTAAAATAGAATATTTTTCTGGAATCTGGTAGAACAAACTTTGGTTATCAATTCTACACTATTCTTCCAAAATTTCTTACTTGGATGAGTTATTTCACATAAGGTTGAAAAAGCTTGATTGTTTCAATCCTTCAACAAAACATAAAGTTGACTCTTTCCCTTAACTTGTTTTACATACAAACCTTAACAAAAGTCATTATTTTCCAGAATCTACTAGAATATACTTTGTAGAGTGCTTCTATACCATTTTACATTTCTCCTCATTCAATTAATCCATTTTACCATATGTTGAAAAGGGCTATATGAACATAAAACTAACTTATAACCTTTCAATTTTTCATTTTCATTCATTACTAAACTATTCAACATCTTTTATCCATTTTCTTCCTGAAATCAGGGCATGATCTTAAAAACATTTTAAAAGTGAATTTGAATTATTTTGAACTTGCTCAAGGCAAATTACATCTATTTTGATTATAACTAGTATTGTTTTTCTTAAACTAACCAACTACCACATATACTTTTCTTTAAGAATTTTCACAAGAGCAACTCCCCATGATTATAGCTAACCAGGATGACTTTTAAACATTCAAACTTTAGTCTTTTCTTTCATTTACTCAATTTCCTTTTCATGCTAAATATTCATTTTTGGGCAAATGTGGCATATAATAAAGTATCAAGGAAAATTTTTACTTATTTGGAATACTCATAACTCAGGATTCTACAAAACTTACTTTTCCTTAACTGGATCATCCCAAAATATTTTATTCTTCATACCTTAATTACACTTAAGCTTCTATTTCATTTTCCTAAAATCACATTTGACTCATCTTCAGAAATTTTTGCATATTCTGAAACTACAGTATTTTATACGAATTTAGAAACTTGTTTCACTCAATTTGGCCAGATGATTCAAAAGTTATGAGCATTTGAAATTTGGTCGGATTCGAAAATCATTCAAAATTAAAAATACGCTTTCGTTCGGAGAAAGCGGATTTTCATTGTATAAAACTGAGTTCAAACCCGAGCTCACGGCGCTGGGTCCCACGGTCGGTGACTCGAGCGAGCGGCCAGGGATTTTCGCTCGCCCGCCGTGAGTAGCCTCGCCGCGGCGAATGAATGCGGTTTGAGCACCCGACATGCCAAGCGAACCTAGGAGGCGTTTGTTCGCGGAAGAAAGCGAACAAGGCTGCCACGCGGTGCGGCGGCGCCATGACCATGACAATGAAACCGTTAACGGCCAAATTTCCGTGAACTAGGGCTAGATGAGCAACGGTGGAACTAAGGGATTCGAGCTTACCGTGGTTGGGTGGGAGAAGGACCGAGATGACACCCACGTCTTGCCGGCCGTGAGGAAGAAGAGTGGCGGTCTTGGCGCTTCTGAGCAAAAAGAAGCCAAAATAGCGAGTGATCGGTAACCTCTGGGTGCTAGAAGCTTGGGGTGAGTCGATTCGGAAGATTGGGCGACAACGGCCGAATCGGCGATTCCCCCTTTTGAGCTCCTTGGGCGAGCGAGGAAGGCAGCGCCCTTTGAAGCTCTCGGTTCGGCAAAATGGGAAAATGAAGTGCGTGAGAGCAACTGCGGCCTTGAACCTGAGGCCTAAAGCTTAAGGATCGCGACCAAACCGTCTTTGGACTCGGGTTTCCTCACGCGATGCTCGGTCGGCTTCCTGTGTCGAGCTCAAACCGGCGGCGCGTCTCGAGATGGCTCGGCGGGATCAAGTGAGCACAGGGGCGGGAAGGTCTCTACGCAGCGTGGAAGACATCGAGCTCGCGCCGGACGGGGCGGTGATGGCCGGCGCAAAGGGCGATCGCCTCGGCGACTCGCCTCGGCGAGGAGAAGAAAGGGAGAGCAAAGCGCATGTGAGGCGACATGTGGGACCGGGGCCCACTGGCAGCGAGACAACCTCGCCTCAACTGAACAGCTCGTCAGCGCGTCAACAGGGCGGGCCCACCTGTCAGCGAGATGGTTGATTTTAATGCGATTTGACAGAGCGGAAATCTCTGGAATTTGGATTTGTTTAAGAACTAGATTAATTCCAGATTTTCCAAACTTTTGACCAAAGCTTACTGAGAGTCACACGTCTACTGCAAAATTTTGAGACAAAAATTCCTTTTGTGCGATTTGTTAAAATTCTGACACTGTACCCTGGTTCTGGATTTCGATTTCGGTTTTGATTTAATTACAGGTTCATTTTCTAGAATTTATTTTGAAACTTTTGGATAGGTTCCAATCCTTATAATTGGTTCACTGTAAAATTTTCAAATCGAAAACATGAGCCACTATTTTATAAAAATTCTGACAACCGTTTTCCTTACATTTTGGACCCACTGTTTTTAAATTTTTAGGAGGCTTATTTCAATTCATTTAATTACAAAAATCTTACCAGTGATGCATCATATCTCCAGGGATTTATATAAATTTTCTTGGATTTTCTTGACATTCATTATTTTTCTTTCTACTTTTTGATTCACGGTTTTTAACCAAAAGGTAGATACATACTTCATTTATCTTGACCCTAGGTTTATAAAAATCTTACTTACTGGCCAAACATTATGAATAGCCCAAATAGGACTCATGATAAATTTTTCTAAATTTTATTTTCATCTTTTACCTTTTCTTTGTTTTCCCTTTTTATTTAATCTTTTCACATAGCACAAAAGTCTAAGAGATTCTAATTGGATCAAATAACAGCTAGCATTTCAAAACCACTTATATTAAGATTTAAATTATTTACTTTCTACTGTTCCAAATTTTCAGGTCGTTCTGAGATCCACCCCTTTACAAATCTACTTAGAGATTTGTGAGTAGAAAGGCAAAAGGGTTTAAAGAAATTGGAAATTCTTCTCTAAAGCGATCCTCTCGCTCCCACGTCGCTTCCTCTTCGAATGATTACTCCATTGCACTTTCACATCTTATGAGCTTTATTTGAGTATGGCGCTCCGCTTCTTCAAGAATCTTCACCGGCGCTCTCGATAGGTTAAGTCGAGTTGAAGATCAAGATCTTCCAAGCGAGTAAGTTCGATCGAACACGGAGGCACTTCTTGATTCGCGACACATGAAAGGCGTTATGCACCTGGATAGCGGGTAGGCAAGCGCAATCTATATGCCTTTTCTCCCATCTTCTCGAGGATGCAATAAGGTCCAATGTACCGAGGAGCAAGCTTGCCTCGAACTTGAAATCTCGAACTCGCGAAGAAGCGAAACTTTGAGATAAACATAATCGCCAACCTCGAAGCTTAAGTCACGTCGGCAGTGTCGGCATAACTTTTCTGGCGAGATTGAGCTTCCCTCAGCGGCTTCTAATTAAATCCACTTGCTCTTGGGCTTCATTAATCAAATCGGGACCAAGAAGCGCCTTTCACCTACTTCCAGGCCGGAAAAGTGGTGTTGACATTTTCTTCCATAAAGGGCCTCAAATGGCGACATCTGCAGACTAGCTTGGAAGCTATTGTTGTAAGAAAACTCTGCAAATGTGAGGCACTTCTCCCAATTGGTGCTATAAGACGACACACAAGCCATAACATGTCTTCAAAGTCGATTCGTTCTTTGATCGCCCATCGATGCATGGATGGTAAGCGAACTAAAATTTAACAGTTCCCAACAATTTGTCATTTGTTCCCAAAAATGAGATGTGAAGCTGTGACCCGCAGTCGAGACACAATCGTCTTTGGGACACCATGTAAGCGTACAATGTTATTAATGTCTGACTCTGCCAATTTATCTCGATATGAGTGGTTTTGCGAGGAATGAAGTGGGCTACCTTTGTCGATCGATCGGCGATAACCCAAATGGAATCATTTCCCTTCGAGTTCGAGGAAGACCGATAATGAAATCCATCTTGATATCATCCCACTTCCATTACGGAATTTGCAATGGTTGAAGAAGTCATTTGGGCCGATGTTCGACCTTGACTCGTTGACATACATCACACCTTGCGACATATTCGTGACATCCTTCTTCATCAAGGCCACCAATATTCTTTCTTAAGATCTGGTACATCTTTGTACTACGGGATGAATAGATAATGGTGACTCATGAATTTACGCCAAAATCGACTTCTTGATCTCGGATCATTCGGCACATATATTCGAGTTCCTCTCATGATTATCTCTTGAGGCTTTCAAGAACTTCGAGTCGTGCCTTCTTTCAAGTGATTCGAATCTCAACTCTTGCTTCATCTTTATCTTGTGCGGCTTTAATTTGGTCTTTCGAGTGGGTTGCAAGCTGCAGAGCGGCCACATAACCACTTTCAACTAAATTGATTGAGCTTAAAATTCGCGAACTAACTCGGTGATTTGAACCCAGAGACAATAAAGCTTGCGGCTAAGAGCATCGGCCACAACATTGGCTTTGCCGGGATGGTAGTGAATCTGAGATCATAGTCTTTGATTAGTTCTAGCCATCTTCTCTGTCTTAGATTCAAATCTGGTGAGTAAAGAAATATTTAAGACTCTTGTGGTCGGTGTAAATTTACATTACATTTCCAATGAGATAGTGCCGCTTGATTTTAGGGCGTGCACCACTGCAGACTAGCTCTAGGTCATGTGTGGGATAATTCGCTCATGAGGACGGAGTGTCGAGAAGCATAGCGACAACCCTACCCTCTTGCATCAACACACAACCCAGGCCGTGAAGCGATGCATCACAGTATACTTCAAAACTCTTATGAATATCGGTAAGATGAGCACGGGCAGAGGTTAATTTTTCTTTCAATTTAAAACTTTCCTCACAACCAGAGTCCTCAAACTTCTTTTCCTTTTGAAGTTGAGTTAGTGGCTTAGCAATTTTAGAAGTTTTCAATGAACCGGCGATAATAACCGTGAAGCCTAGAAAACTCGAATCTTTGGCACGATTGTGGCCTTTCCCAAGCCAACCTGCTTCAACCTTACTTGGGTCGTGGCAACTCCGCCACGGCAGAACATGCCCAGGAAAAGCAACCTCTTTCAGCGAACTCACACTTCTCAAACTTGGCATACAATTTGTTCTCCGAAGCTTGCTAAGGACCAAATGCAAATGTTGCCTATGCTCTTCCTCGCTTTTGGAATATCGAGGATGTCATCTATAAAGACCACCACAAACTTATCTAAATACTCCATAAAGACTTTGTTCATTAGGTTCATGAAGCTTGCGGAGCATTTGTCGGCCCGACGACATTACGGTGTATTCAAATAACCCATAGCAGCGTCGTGAGGCGGTCTTTGGAATGTCGAAGGTCTGATTTTTAATTGAAAATATCCCAATTTCAAATCTATCTTGGAAGACTTGCGCCCCATTCAAGCGATCGAGCAGATCATCTATCAGAAGCGGATACTTATTTTAATGGTCACTTCATTTAAGGCACGGTAGTCTCGCACATCGCAGTGAGCTATCGTCCTTCTTTTCTAAAAAGAACCGGACTCCCCGAGGCGAAGAAGCGGGACGAATAAATCCTTATCAAGCTGTTCTTTAAGTTGCTTTTCAATTCTACCAATTCATTTGGAGGCATCCGATATAGTCGTTTTGATATTGGTGCGATTCCGCACCAAATCAATCACAAACTCCATATCGCGATCCGGAAGCACTCCGACAACTCGGCGGGAAAAACATCAGAATTCACTAACAAGCGCCACTTCTTTTATACTAGAAGCAGATCTGAGAATACGGTGTTTTGAGGTGTTGAACTTTCGATGCTTGAGGTAAATTCTACATGCACCCCTCTTGATTTTCAAGGGTTATGGATCGCTTAGCACAATCTATGCAACCCTTATTTTTAGCCAACCAATCCATGCCTAGAATCACATCAAACGGATGTTTCTATCATGATGAGATCGGCATAGAACATAACCCCTTGATTTGAATGCTAACCCGAAACAAAAACTAGCAGTTCTTATAGTAGCTCGGTGATTGCACAATCATATGAGCAGGCATAAGAGAGACTTCCAAATTATGTTGCTCGAAAAACTTCTTTGAGATGAAAGAATGAAGCTCGAATCAAATAAAACCAAGGTAGGAATGAATTGAGCGGAAACATACCAAGCACGACATCGGCGCGTCTTGCGCCTCCTCGATCGTCACATGGTGAAGTCGTCCAACATTACCACCACAGTAGGTGGTGGGTGATCCTTGAGTTTGCCGCCGCCCCATCACGAGGCGGCCTTGGGCTTGAGGCCGTTGCCCGGCCTTCTTCTTGGGACAAGCGTTGGCGTAGTGCCCGCTTCGTTGCGATGAAAGCAAGTAACATTAGCGGCACCTTACGAACAACGGCGACCGATCTCGGTTCTTGTCCACTGGCCGGGCCGGTGTGACGTGGCTGCCATTGAACAAAGCAGGGAATCGACTTGAACCGTGAGCTGGCGCTGGACCCTCTGGGCTTGAATTGGTGGTGGTCGGCGAACATTAGTCGATGCCACCCGGCGATCGAGGCGATCCGCACGGAAGAACTCTGCGCAAGCCACTTGCGCTTCGGCTCTCCGACACATTGCGGTGCCGTGCTCCACCCTCACCGCCTTATCAGCGAGGTTTGGAAATCATCGATGTCTTGGGCAATCAAGGCCCATAATCTCCTCATTTAGGCTTTCTCGAAACCTCTCAATTCTTCTCGCCTCATCGGCTACTTCATAAGTGGCATATCTGGACCGGTGGTTGAGCGATGCGGTATTCCATTCTTATCATTGACCCTGCTTTAAGTCGAAATTCCCTTCTTCACCTCAATCACACTAGCTGGGATGTGAGTGCGTGAGCGACTCTGGTCGAGCCACAAGACTACTTGACCTTGAGCGACCTTTGCTTGTAATTCTCCCACTAAGCTGCTGCGGTCCCTGCGGTGGTAGGAGGCATCTGGGACTTTCTCTCTGTCATCACACTGTGCAATGGCCAACTTGCTCTCCATAGCTCTCAACGATCATCGGCATCAAGAGGCTCGGCGGTGGGAGAAAAGCGGTGGTTGTGTCCTAGGAATTCACTCAACTTAGACACACAGGTGCTCCACCATTTCCTCCACGCACCACATTACGGCGGCCGTATTGCAGGCTATCTGCTGAAACAGCAGGCATTCGCTGCCTTCCTTGCTCGATCATAGCGGGACTTGCGCCATCGTGAGGTGGCTGCGACAGTGATCCTCGGAATATCTCCACAGGTAGGCGGCGGATCTGGAACATCATGGCGAGCAACTCGTGAAGCGAGGCCAGCGTTGTAGGATCTTGAGGATTGGTTGGTGGCGTGGAAACATTCGCTCTAGGATCATGGCGTCTGAGCAGCGCGGACCCCAAAATTTGGCTAAGGGATCTTGTCGACCTCATCCTGCAATTACAATCTTTTAGCATACTACAGAAAAGAATACTACTTTAAAGTTTATGACCGACACAAAATTTCACATAGCTAGTTCATACTCTCTTATCAGTTGTGCATGATTATCTCATCGAAAACTTCCACTTTAAAGCTAAAATTTGCGAGAGAAAATCATCACTATTAATTCACACAGAAAAGAAGCAACTCAAAAACTTTATACTGTAAAACATGATACATACGTATACTATTCACATACACACATATATGTTAATTTACATCTCAGTTATCAACAAAACATGTGCAAGCAAACTGTTTTCACACAACAATAACTCCACCTCCCTGTTATTTGGGTTCATGCTTTTAAACATATGTGAAGGCACAACCCACATACTACATTTACTAATCTTTTCTAGAATTGTCATTTCTTTACTCAGATACTGATCATCTTAACTCATCACAACATATATTGTTCACACAAAGAATATGAACCTTTTCCGCATGACAACTACCCCTACATTCTTTCTGTGATTTTTAATCCCAGTTTGAACACCAACAAAAATTATCTAAGCAACAACACAGCAAGAATTCCAAAGCATTCTCCTGTCATTTGGGTTCATTTCTTTAGAACATATACATATACACACAAGTTAACTCATATCTTAACTACCACTAAACATGTGCATGCAAATTGTTACACTATGACAGCCAATAGTATATTTTCCTGTCTTTGATCCTACTTTCAGAACACATGTTATACATGGACTAATTCACCCATTAATTAATCTTTCCAGAAACTTGAGTTCTTATATTCTCAAAACACATACTCATGCACCACTTAACACTTACTACCAACACAAACCAAAGATGAATTTTCCTCGAGTATTTGGCACACCTCCCGAGTACTACTGCCATCTCATCACAAACACAATATAGCAAGATTATCAAATATTTTCTCACAAGCACACATACAAAGCGTTGATCCAATTTCTATACTCAACAACAATCTTAACACTTCACATCATAACACATATTATTTGCATACAAGAACATGGACCATTTTTTTGCATGGAAGTCAGCTCCCACCTTCTGAAATTTCGCTCCCATCATCAAGCACCAGAAATTTCAGCACAAAAACTCTGAAGGAACTAAATGCACTCTTCCATAAGCACATATACATATCACTAGCTTGCCCACACAAGATTTAACTCCACACTTACATTTTTACATATCCTACTCCTAGTTACCAAAATGAGATTACTTTAGCTAGTAATTTCAGCACTACCTTCATTAATTACAAAGTTCTTGCAACACTTATCTTACATCAAAATCACATCTTAGTAATTACATTACCAATACATAACCAAAATACTTCTTCCTTTCATTACTACATACTACTAGATTTTCTACACTCCATTCCACTATCTCATATTCCCACATTCCTAACCACACATCTCCTTGATACACCCATGGAGTGCTAGGGCGGTAGGTGCAAATACTATATGGATTGATGCCCTTGTCATTAATGAGCCTAGGGCAACTCCCAATAGTAGACATCATGGCATTTGCACCCACTCGGCGTAGGCACATAGGACATAGGTGGAGGCGTTGCGCCGCCGGAATCCTCGGAGCCTCATTAGTTAACACCGTGCGTGGTAAAGCGCGCCTTGCCACACAATGTCACCGGGACTCCAAGAATGCCACCGGCGCCGAGTCTCAAGCAACTCTGCGCCAACTTCACGTAGTGGCTATCTAACCTATTAATAAACTCCACCATGACCCTTAAGTTGCCATTTCCCACTCCAGCGTGATCCCTATACATTACTCCCTACCAGGGTCTCCGGGTAGGTAGTAATGGTGAGGGCTCAAGTCGGGTAGCACGTCTTGGAGTCGTACTATGGCTAGGTATGCGCTTCATTCATAGAAGCGTCTATCGATGACCACTACCCATATAGCTCCTCTCTCCCTCCTTGTGGGCGGCCTAGGAGGAATAAATACCTGACGGCGTACTCCTTGGTCACTTTAGGCTCAAATGCGCTGGAACACCACGTATCTCGGGCACCCCTCAAGCGGCGACTCTCAAGCAAGGGCTGCGGCACTCCCATCATACACAGTGCTCGGGGACTCTCGACTCGTGGCAAGGAACAAATCGGGCCATCTACAAAATACAAGACAAGATAAACATAAACATAATTAGGAAGAGCTAAGGGACTACAAACAAGAAAATTAGCATTAGGCTAAATTTCATTATTAGTAGTGGACAGATTTTGTTTATTCCCAAATTAAGTTTTCACACTTCTAACTAGCGACCATTTCTCCCCAAGGTTCCTACTGATCGGTATGGCTCGATACCCTTCTTTGTGAGACCCGTTCGATGAGCAGGAACCTCCATGTGATTCTTGTGCTATTCCTGGATCGATAGCTAGCACTCACATGTTTACAACATTAAATATCAAAATCATACATAAACACACACAAAGACTTACATTCTTGAAATAATTATACAAAGTTGGTACAATTTTGAACCACATTAACAGAAATCCAAAAAGCTGAAACTCCAAAAGCCTTGCGGTTGCCCACTAAACCCTCGAGCCTTGACTAGGCTACCTAGAAGAGGCTATCGTGAAACCCGAGACACACTGAAAAGAGCGCGTCGTCCGCAGATCACAATCTTCTTCCTCGAGGCAATGGATGCAAGATTGAGTACATTGGTACTCAACAAGACTTATATTAGTTCCGAGATGCAAATATAAATATTTATGCGAGTTGAGCAAATGACGAGGCTATGGTTATTTTGCGATTGCATAAAACATTAAATAAATAAGCATAATAGATTGCAACATCGCATTTTAATAAAAGCAATTGAAAAGCGAAATTGTAAGCAATTATTCGATTTCAACCAGATCTACCATTGCATATAACCCGGTGTCGATCCTTTGACACAAAGAAGGTTACAAAGCAGTTACCAAAGCCCGACCCTTTTGAAATCACCAAAATTCTAGCATGGAATAACGTCACCAAGTGCCCTTGACATGGTAGCGCTAATCGATTAGATTTACACTCTGCGAGTTATGCGGCTTTACCCATAAGGAATGATCAACCTCTTTCGCGGGCGGTTAACACACTTCCTTTGGTGTGTCGGCAAGGAGATCATCTGAAGCCGTTACATTATCTAATCGTGGCTTTACACGGCCGGGCGTTAACCCTTGCCACGAAGCAGACACTCACCCAAGCCGTGGATCCACATTTCTCACACACACACCGTCTCTGTCCAAGGCAAGGCGTACACGTTGCATTGGTATGTAGAAACCCTACAGACAAACTGGCCGGAATGCTGTGCAATCTCCGCCTTCCTTAGATGCAAAGCCACAACTAAATAACTTAATAGGCTAAGGCTGTCCCATACCAGCCCTCATGGTTGCGAAACATGGATTCACCGTTCCATCGCTCGGTCCTTAATCCGACACAGGCGATACTCCACCTAACTACGTGCATATCCTTTTGCACAACCGGCTAGCGCCAAATAATCACCGTGTCAAACCATAGTTTTGTTTGAAGGTTTTAGTAAATTACCACCAACCAATTTCCAAAAGATCATATGATGGTTGAAAAGACTAAAAACACTAACGGCGATTAAGCGGGAATATTATTAAGCTAGCGGTTATACCCCAAACATGACATTAAGTATGTCTAGCTCAATCTAAGGTTTACAAGGTTCACAAGTCCATCTGATTGAGACAAACCATAATTTACTGAGGATTAACTACAGTTCTAACCCAAATTAGCACTTTTGGGGAATTATCCGGATGCCTTGTACATAAGCAAAAACAACATATAGTAGGTGAATTATCGGGTTCAACGTGATCAAGGAGTTGCTTGCCTTGCAAATCAACATCGGGAATAAAATGCGGATCTGCGAACCGTCTTCTTCTTCTTCAACGATGTCGGACTCTACTCGTTGCGAATAAGAAGCAAAGAGAATATCAACAACTTCAAATGGCAAAAAAAAGCAGACAGATAAGCAGGTAAACACAAATTCGAATCAAACACGAGCGCTATTCAAGAAATATTTAAATTCAAACATCGAATTATAGATGCTAAAATTATTTGAAATGAAAAGATTGTTCATTAACCACTTAGGAGGATGCAACACTTAGAAAAACAGAACCCTCTCTGTTTTTCTCAAAAGAACAAAAAAAGCACTTTGAGACTATATCATCTAGGGTTATAAACCTAACAAGATTAATGAGTATTAACTACAGAAATTAGAGTTTGAGTTTTGAATTAGCTAGAGCATACTTTAATTATCAAATCTAACAATTTCTTTTAACTTTTAAGGTTTGGATGAAACTTGAAATCTATTGATGAAAAGGCTTGGTTGAACTCTTAGACTTAGCTACAAAACTGGCTAAGGACAGAACTAAACAATATCACTTAAGGTTATTGCACTAATGAAAACTAAGTGAACCAAAGCTCTAAAATAGAATATTTTCTGGAATCTGGTAGAACAAACTTTGGTTATCAATTCTACACTATTCTTCCAAAATTTCTTACTTGGATGAGTTATTTCACATAAGGTTGAAAAAGCTTGATTGTTTCAATCCTTCAACAAAACATAAAAGTTGACTCTTTCCCTTAACTTGTTTTACATACAAACCTTAACAAAAGTCATTATTTTCCAGAATCTACTAGAATATACTTTGTAGAGTGCTTCTATACCATTTTACATTTCTCCTCATTCAATTAATCCATTTTACCATATGTTGAAAAGGGCTATATGAACATAAAAACTAACTTATAACCTTTCAATTTTCATTTTCATTCATTACTAAACTATTCAACATCTTTTATCCATTTTCTTCCTGAAATCAGGGCATGATCTTAAAAACATTTTAAAGTGAATTTGAATTATTTTGAACTTGCTCAAGGCAAATTACATCTATTTTGATTATAACTAGTATTGTTTTTCTTAAACTAACCAACTACCACATATACTTTTCTTTAAGAATTTTCACAAGAGCAACTCCCCATGATTATAGCTAACCAGGATGACTTTTAAACATTCAAACTTTAGTCTTTTCTTTCATTTACTCAATTTCCTTTTTCATGCTAAATATTCATTTTTGGGCAAATGTGGCATATAATAAAGTATCAAGGAAAATTTTTACTTATTTGGAATACTCATAACTCAGGGATTCTACAAAACTTACTTTTCCTTAACTGGATCATCCCAAAATATTTTATTCTTCATACCTTAATTACACTTAAGCTTCTATTTCATTTTCCTAAAATCACATTTGACTCATCTTCAGAAATTTTTGCATATTCTGAAACTACAGTATTTTATACGAATTTAGAAACTTGTTTCACTCAATTTGGCAGATGATTCAAAAGTTATGAGCATTTGAAATTTGGTCGGATTAGAAAATCATTCAAAATTAAAAATACGCTTTCGTTCGGAGAAAGCAGTTTTCACGCGTGCATAAAACTGAGTTCAAACCCGCGAGCTCACGGCGCTGGTCCCACGGTCGGTGACTCGAGCGAGCGGCGAGGATTTTCGCTCGCCGCCGTGTAGTAGCCTCGCGGCCCAGATGAGGTGCGGTTTGAGCACCCGACATGCCAAGGCGAACCTAGGAGGCGTTTGTTAGCGGAAGAAAGCGAACAAGGCGCCACCGCGAGTCTTGCGGCGCCATGACCGCTGACAATGAAACCGTTAACGGCCAAATTTCCGTGAACTAGGGCTAGATGAGCAACGGTGGAACTAAGGGATTCGAGCTTACCGGCGGTTGGGTCGGAGAAGGACCGAGATGACCTGCCACCGTCTTGCGCCGTGAGGAAGAAGAGTGGCGGTCTTGTGGCGCTCTGAGCAAAAAAGCCAAAATAGCGAGTGATCGGTAACCTCTGGGTGCTAGAAGCTTGGGGTGAGTCGATTCGGAAGATTGGGCGACAACGGCCGAATCGGCGATTCCCCCTGAGCTCCTTGAGGCGAGCGAGGAAGACAGCGCCCTTTGAAGCTCTCGATTCGGCAAAATGGGAAAATGAAGTGCGTGAGAGCCTTTGCGGCCTTGAACCAAGGCCTAAAGCAGGATCGCGACCAAGCCGTCTTTGGACTCGGGTTTCCTCACGCGATGCTCGGTCGGCTTCCTGCGTGTCGAGCTCAAGCCGAGCGAAGCGCGTCTCGAGATAGCTCGGCGGGATCAAGTGAGCACAGGGGCGGGAAGGTCTCTACATAGCGTGGAAGACATCGAGCTCATGCGGGACGGGGCGGTGATGGCCGGGCGCAAGGGCGATCGCCTCGGCGACTCGCCTCGGCGAGGGAGAAGAAAGGGAGAGCAAAGCATGTGAGGCCGACATGTGGGACCGGGGCCCACTGGCAGCGAGACAACCTCGCCTCAACTGAACAGCTCGTCAGCGCGTCAACAGGGCGGGCCCACCTGTCGAGATGGTTGATTTTAATGCGATTTGACAGAGCGGAAATCTCTGGAATTTGGATTTGTTTAAGAACTAGATTAATTCCAGATTTTTCCAAACTTTTGACCAAAGCTTACTGAGAGTCACACGTCTACTGCAAAATTTTGAGACAAAAATTCCTTTTGTGCGATTTGTTAAAATTCTGACACTGTACCCTGGTTCTGGATTTCGATTTCGGTTTTGATTTAATTACAGGTTCATTTTCTAGAATTTATTTTGAAACTTTTGGATAGGTTCCAATCCTTATAATTGGTTCACTGTAAAATTTTCAAATCGAAAACATGAGCCACTATTTTATAAAAATTCTGACAACCGTTTTCCTTACATTTTGGACCCACTGTTTTTAAATTTTTAGGAGGCTTATTTCAATTCATTTAATTACAAAAATCTTACCAGTGATGCATCATATCTCCAGGGATTTATATAAATTTTCTTGGATTTTCTTGACATTCATTATTTTTCTTTCTACTTTTTGATTCACGGTTTTAACCAAAAGGTAGATACATACTTCATTTATCTTGACCCTAGGTTTATAAAAATCTTACTTACTGGCCAAACATTATGAATAGCCCAAATAGGACTCATGATAAATTTTTCTAAATTTTATTTTCATCTTTTACCTTTTTCTTTGTTTTCCCTTTTTATTTAATCTTTTCACATAGCACAAAAGTCTAAGAGATTCTAATTGGATCAAATAACAGCTAGCATTTCAAAACCACTTATATTAAGATTTAAATTATTTACTTTCTACTGTTCCAAATTTTCAGGTCGTTACATTCAGGGTACAAAAGGGCTTCTTCAATTACCAAAGTTGTACCCATAGGCAATATAATTGTGGCTCTTCTGAGCCGATTACATATAAGTGGCTTCTGCGATCGTAGTAATCTTTCCAGCGTTCTTCGTGATCATTTGGAAATACTTAGACTCTCTTAAGATGGTATTTGTTGTGCCACTATCAACAATGCATATCTCTTCCATTTAGGCGCTACCGATTTCTAGATAAAGAAATATAATTCTAATCGGATAGAGGCAAAAGCAGTCCAAATATTACTTGCAAAATTGAAGAATATTGGAATAAAGAATAAATTGCGTATTTATTCATGAAAGAAGTATGCTCTTCTAGAGCTTACAATCCTTTATTCAAAGAAAAATGCTAACAACCATAATTTAAAAGAAATGCATTAAGCAGAATCAGAAAATATGCATTAATTTACCTTCTATGTCAT